>CM076578.1:225589089-225774951 GCA_034641835.2 Pinus albicaulis
ATGGACAGTTTCAGTGGAGACCAGTGGAGAGATAGGTGAAAGGGCAAGATGACTATCAGTTGTGACTATAGTGATGCATTGATTGCATCCAACACTTAGTGGAGATGCCAATGAGGATTGTGCAGTGCAAGCTAGGTGGATTTGAGTTTATTCAGAGCCATTCTTCAGCAGGGATTGTGCAATAGAGGCAGGTTAGCAAGTGGCAGAGATCGGTGCATGGATTTGCTAGATTGGACCTGATTAGTGTGTAGAGATTGTATTGTACTGAGAGCTTGACATGTTCAGCTTTGTATGAGGATTGTTTCATGATCTCTATGACATATATTATATATATATAGTTTCAGTTTTTAGCTTCAGGCTTTCCCTTTAAATCACTGTGTTAATGTGTGTGAATTTTTATGGTTTCATGTGTGCATTGCAATTGTGTTAATTTCCGCATGTGATGATCAATGGTGGAATAGATTCTGTATTGTACATGAAGTCAAATAGTGTGTGATCATGAGAATCTTGGATATATAATATATCAGTTATATAATTTCTGCATGGTATCAGAGCAGTTGATCATTGGAGCAGATTGCAATTATTGAAGCGGTTGAGTTTTGTGCTGGTGGAATTCGAATTTGCTGCAATGTTTTCTTGGTGTCGAAGTTGAGCATTCATTGAAATGTATTTCAACGGATTGCGATTGGAGTATGCCCTTGAGGGAAGCTCGAATTATATTACATGGAAGGACAGGATGGAGGCGGTGCTGGAGGATAATGGGTTGAAGGAGTTCATAGATGCAGAAATTCCAAAACCTGCTTCTAGCGACGCTGCCGCACTTGACGCATGGCAAAAGAAGACAACAAAATGTCGAAGGATTCTATTGGAAAGTGTGAAGGATCACATAATGTCTAGCCTTCATGCTAAAGCTTCTCCATTCTTGATGTGGAAAGCTTTGACAGACTTGTTCCAAAGAAAAAGAGACCAAATGAAGTTGGTGCTTAAAGACAAGCTCAGAACAATAAAAATGGAGAAGGGCGAAAGTATACCCAAGTACTTCACGAAGTTTATCCAGTGCAGGGATGAGCTGGGAAGTTTGGAGGTTACTGTAGATGAAGAGGACTTGGTGAGATTGGCTCTCCTTTGGCTTCCGAAGAGTTGGCATTCCTACGAGGACTCTGTCAATGGTCGGGAGAAACTGTCGGGATGGGAGCGACTTTGGTCAGATCTTGTGTAGGAGGAGATAAGGCGGAGTACCAGGGATGGATCTTCATCGAAGAATGAAGATGAAGAAAATAGCGCTTTGGTTGCCAAAGCAAGGAAAGGGAAGGGAAAGAAAAATCCTTCTCAATCCAGTGCGAAAGGCAAGAAGTAGGACTTGTCCAAGGTGAAGTTCTTTCACTGTCACCAACACAGACATTACACCACTAATTGTACACAGAAGAAGAAAAAAAAGTAGGCTACTGGATCTACAGTTGGAGAGGCCTTAGCCTCGTAGTTTGAGTTGGATTTTTCATTGATCGCATGCTTAGTTTCAAGTGTGATGGGATCAGTGTGGTTTCTTGATAGTGGTGCGTCTTTTCATATGACCGGAGACAAAGATTTGTTCAGTGATCTGGATGAGAAGGATCTTGGAGTGCACATCGAGATGGGCGATGATGGTAGATACAGTGCGACTGGTATCGGGACCATTTCCTTTGAGAGGGAGTCTGGTAAACCTTTCATATTGAAGGATGTCATGCATGTTCCAGGATTGAAGAAGAATATGATCTTTGTGGCTATGTTGGAAGACAAGGGATATGATGTTGTCTTTAGCGAGGGAAAGGCTTTCCTGCGCAGTAAGGAAACTGGTGAAACCCGGAGGATAGGGGTTCGAGTTAAGAACCTTTATCAATTGCAGGTAGATGGCTGCGCAGCAATGGCAGGCAAAGCAGAAGGAGTGGTGAGCCGGGATGAGGGTGAATTGTGGCACAGGAGATTGGGCCATCTTCACCATGGCGCTTTGAAAATTTTGCAGCAGATTTCTACCGGGCTTCCCAAGGGTACACTTGCGTAGTCAGATCAGTGCAAGGGATGTACTTTGGGAAAATTTGTGAAGACCACTTTTCATGAGAAGGATAGTCGCGCCACGACGATCCTTGAGAGAATTCACACAGATGTGTGTGGACCTTTCTCAGTAGCTTCGACAGCAAATCACGGGTATTATGTGATATTTTTTGATGACTTTTCTCGTAAGTGCGGGGGATCTTCTTCATGCGGAAGAAGAGTGGGGCATATAGTTAAGCCAGTTAAAGAGTATGCTTTGGTTGAAAAAACATGAAACGGTGAAGGCTCTAAGTAATGTGGTGAGTGAATTCATCTTTGTGACGAATTCAAAGACTTTTGCGGCGCAAAATGAATTGAAGAAGGCTCATAGCGCATCCTGTACTTATGTAGATAAATTGCGGAGCGAAATAACGAAACGATCGCTGGGTGCTTACAGGCGATGTTGCCTGATGAACCTTCCCATACATAGTGGCGGAAGCATGCAACACTGTGGTTTATGTGCAAAACCGTTGTCCTCATAAAGTACTTGGCATGAGTACACCCGAGGAGGCATTTTCTGGTAAGAAGCCTGATATTTCTCATTTGAAGATTTTTGGCTCACTGTTTACATTCATGTGACGAAGGATGCTAGGATGAAGCTGGAGCCAACCGCAGAGGTTGGGATATTTTTGGGGTACACTGATACACCCCACAACTATCGTATGTATTTTCCAGATAGTCAGAAGACTGTTGTGCAACGGGATAGCAAATTTCATGAGGAGAAAGCCATGAAGTGTTCGCTTGAGAGGGAGCCACACTTGCATGCATATGAGGAGCTATTAGTTCCTAAGGATGAGCCTCAGGATGTGGATCAGCCACAAGAGGAGGTTCATGGAGTGGAAGAAACCACTCATGAAGCGCCAACCATTAGAGGGCGGAAGTGCACTACAGAAGCTGAGCGATTGAATCTTGATGCAGAGAAGATTGTAGGAGCACCTACATCACAGCGCAGACAGAGACAGTCACCTGACCGATATACTGGATACATGGCTCTAATGAGCAAGTGTATCGTGACAGAACCATCCTCTTTCAAGGAAGCTGTGGAGGACCCTGCATGGGTAGATGCCATGGTGGAAAAGTATGATTCGATTGTCAGAAACAGTGCATGGGAGATTGTCCCAAGGCTGGAAGGGAAATCAGTGGTAGGTTCGAGATGGATCTACAAAGTGAAGCAAGCAGCTGACGGGAGCGTCGAGAAGTACAAGGCAAGATTTGTTGCCCGGGGCTTCTCACAGATTGAGGGGATCGACTATGAGGAAACCTTTGCACCTATCGCAAGGTATTCTTCCATACGGAGCATCCTAGCTCTCTCAGCGCAGATGGGATGGCACATTCATCAGATGGATGTGAAGACTGTGTTCCTCAATGGAGTCATTGAGGAGGAGGTGTACATAGAGCAGCCCGAAGGTTTCGAGATCTTCAGCAGCGAGTCGCATGTGTGAAGGCTCAAGAGAGCGTTGTATGGGTTGAAACAAGCACCTCGTTCTTGGTACACACGGATAGACAGTTATTTCACCGGACTTGGATTCTCCAAGAGTGAGGCAGATCCTAACCTATACCAGATTGTGGTGGAGGGTAAGTTGCTGATCATTGTACTTTATGTAGATGATTTGATATTGACAGGTGATGAGCTGTTGATACTCTCATGCAAGGAGGATCTTGCAAAAGAGTTTGAGATGAAGGACTTGGGCCTCCTTCATTATTTCCTGGGATTGGAAATTTGGTAAGCGGAAGGGTGGGTGACTTTGTGTCTCGGAGGCAAATATGCCCGAGAAGATCTTCGGAAGTTCAACATGCAAAGCTACAAACATAGAAACTCCTCTTCCTGATGGTTGGAGGTGTTATCACTCAGGTTTTCCTTGAAGTTATGGAAAAGGAAAGTATACCCGAGGTAACCACAAACCAACCTTCAGATGCAGAATCTAGCCAATCTGCATCCAGAGAGGGCTCTCTCTTTATGATTTATCTTTGTTCCTAGAATGTTTTAGGCTAGTTATAATTCTAAGAAATTTGTTTGAAAATGGTGGAATTCACCAACTAAGGGCAAGGTTGAATATTTTCAAGCCATTGGGCTATGGAGTCAAAGGATGGCTTTACTGGATTTCTATTCTACACACAAGATGGCTTTGCAGGGCAATATAGCCAAACAGAGAACAATCCTTAAAATTTAAAGTGGATGGAATGGGTTTGAAGGGATGAAAGGCAGTTAAGAATCTTTCACCATGTTCAAAAGAAAGAAATGAAATGATTACAAATAAAGAGCAGTGAATAATTCTTTACTATAGTAACCAAAATGTTTAAATTAGCGAAGCAAGAGCAATTAAGAATTCGTTGCTTATAACTAATTTAGAGGAAAACATTTAGAATAATCACAACTGAACTCAGAGTACAATTAAGTAAATTCTGAGTTATTCTTTTATGTCAATTATTTAGAAATGGACACAATGATATTATAAACATATATAAAACTTAAGACATAGGATAGAAAGACTTATTGAACTGCAGTCCGACACATGAATCCTGCAAAAAGTCCTGAGCTTCAAATTGTCATCCAGCAAGCCACAAATAAATTTCTCCAAAACACTTTTTATTCCAAAAACATCAATGTCACAGCGAAGTAGTAGAATCCACCCTCAATACTCTCTTTGAGGGTTTATTTATACAAAAAATGATTGAAAATATCTCACACTAACCTAGCCACTAATCTAGGGTGACTAATGAATAAGTTACAATAAAAAGGAGACAAATGGTCTCGTAGATAGGACAAAAAGTAATTGCTGGTGTGCTGTTTCCTCCTTTTGAGGATGTGCTGGAGGCAGGTGCTATAATAGGGCTCGATGCTATCCCTTTGAGTAATTATTTTGCTTGTCTGATACTCTTCGTTTCTACTGATACTCTTTCAACTGCCCAACTGGTACTCTTTAACCTGTGCTCATTATTTATCCTTTACATGATGGTAAAAGACAAAAGTTCTCTACCTGAAGATAAATTTCACAAAATTTCCAATAGGTCTTCCCACCATTTGTCGTCTGCTATTATTTGTTTTTGAGCTTTCTCAATGTTTCATCGGCCTCTGTGTACTTGAAGAAAGTAGGTCTGTTTCGGAATAAATACCTTATTTCATACTCAAGATGAAACAAATCCTTTAACCTGTCGTAGAGATTCCTCCCTGTTGGCAATGTTGCTTCTGACAAACCGATAGAATGAGCAGTTGTGTTATGAGCATGTATACCTATTTTATTAACATAGGTTTCCAGGTCCATTATTTTGTCCTCTGAGAGCATAGGACTGGGTAACCCATTGTCCAATAAAACCTGAAATTTTTAAGTCAGGAGACAACACTGCCCTTTGAGTTGAATCATAGTTGGAGTGGCAGTAGTGGATGATTTCTGGGAAAATATAGACTGAGGGGATAAGATATCTTGGGAAATTGGATTCCCACAACCCAATGACATCCAGACCTTTCGAATAATCGTCTCTGTAGTGACAATCACTTCGAAGGGGATTTTCATCGAAAACTAAGTCTTTAATTTGAAAGTCTTTATCCACTAAGGGCAAGTATTCTAACTCTCTGTGAGGGGCATTCAATGGGGTTACATTCAGGGCTGCCGGAGCTTCCATTTTGGTTCTTGTGTATTCAAAATGGAAGTTTCTGGGTTTTCTTCACAGACCGGGCGCAATTTTGATTCTAGGAGCTTTGATTTTACTTGTAGGAACTCGAATAGACTGACATTAACCCTTTTTCAGACTCTGGCATGAATTTTAACACAGGAAAGTGGATTTTTCCATAGAGTTCCAGCAAGAAAATGAATAAATACCTGTTTGATGGAGAAGTTTGAATTTTACAGGTACTGGTCAATGGCGGATGGATGCTTGGGCACTGGTCTAACAATGGCATTCAGCAATTTTGGTTGGCGGCGTCTTAATCAGCGGAATTTTCGAATTCTTCAGTGGGGGACGCAGTCGTTTTCAGCAGTGAAAATGACAGAAAAGCACGAATTTTTGTTTTATTTACAAAGTCAATGGGGATTTTAATTTTTTCGAGGATGACGTCATCCGGTACGGGAGGACGCGTCACCGGGACCGGGCGGTAAGCGGTAATTTCCGCACCGCTCTTTGGGAGATGGTGGTATTCAGAGCAGAGGCAGCGATTCCATTAATCAACTGACACGTGGTCGGAGTACTATTCCAAAACCACCGTGCCCCCACTCGTTATCTTCCGGATGCGAGACGGCCAGCGGAATGATCCTGGGCCGTTGATCATTGGGGAGGAGATCTGACGGTGGACGGGATGTGGAATTGGCAGAGTTTTAATGTGCAAGCCCGAAAGGGTTTTAAAACATGATTAACTTTCATTAAATGTCCCGGGAGGCATTTGATTGGCAGAATCAATGGTTATTAATTAATCCTGATGATTAATTAATCCCATAGTTTATGCACGGTTGCGGGAGGGTTAAGGGTTTTAACTATGGTTAAAGTGTCGGGTGGAAATAAAAATGCCAAGGGAATGGGTCACGGTTGTTCGGGGTAATTTCGAAGTTTTTGTTTGAATTAAAACTTTCGGGTTCATTATTTTTCGTTTCTAAACACATAAAACTATATGTTTAAAAGCCCTTTTTCATATATTTTTAGTATATGGTAATAAATAAATGTTATTTATCAACCATAAGGGTAGGGAAATATTTTATATGGGTATATTTTAAGCCAAAGGGGTTTTTTATTGGGGGTTTTTTATTTAACAAAGAGGATTAAATAAACTTTGGCCAAAACTTATAATAAGAGGGGTTTTTGGGATATTTATGTAGAAGGAGTTAAGTACTATAGGATAAGGTCTTTTCACTAGGGATTTAATAAATAAATCAGAAGTTAATATGACAAAGGACAAGGTAAACTCAAAATACTTAACTATAACTAAGAAAGTGAAGATTTCTGAAGTAAATTACATCATCTCAATTTCAACACTTAAACATAGAATAGCAAGTGATTTTGAGGGTTTATTATGGAAATTTACATGATTTTCCTAAGTAAAATTGGATTTTACTTAGGAAAAGGTTAAAAGTGAATGATTATAATGATAAATAACTTCAAGTACTTAGGTATTTTTGATCATTAGGCCGAGGGTCCGGTCCCTCCAAAAGTCAAGGAAATGCCTTGAGCCCCTTTAATCTCAAAATACCTTAGCACTTTGGGGAAATTAGTAAAAATCTTAGGGAGAAAGTGATGTGGGAAGTTAATGATTTTGACTTTGCTTTCTGTGAATTTTCCAGTGCATTTTCTGCTTCAGTACTTGTGATGAAGGTAAAATATTAAACATATTCAGCACCATCATTCATCACATAAAACTTTGCAACACCATCTACCTACCCTATCTACTTGACACTACCATTTTCTCTTCTTTATTAGGGTGCATTTGGACTTGCAAACCCTTATCAACCTTTTTTCTTTTTACATGGTAGATCTATCTAATTCTACCCTTATTACATCCAAGGGCTCAGATTAAACTATTGAGCACCTTTTATTAACTCTACCTATCTACTTATCTGCCAAGATTAAACTGTTTGGTCAGATATTTATTCTCTATTCTACAACATGAAATTAAAACATGAATGAGTCAAGTTTAAACAGTTTGACTCTTCATAAATTGTGGCAAAAGTTTGACAAGCTGCACACAATTGCTTTATTACAAAAATAAAATAGTAGTGGCATTTGGATTTGCACACTTTCCTTGGTCTATTTTTTGTTTGGGGTTCATTTCTTTCACTTTTTGACCATTTTATTTTTCTTACCCTTTGATTTTTCTTTTAGGGTATACCCTCTTTACATTTTTTAAATTATTTGATTTTTTTATTTTTTCAAGAATATGGAACACCTTTGCTCAAGAAAAAGGTTTGAACATATTCCATAGTTCAATAAGACAATCATGAAATATGACACCTATTGGTATAGGAGTCTAACACTGGCTCCACTTGGGGATGGCTTTTCCTTGTGAAAAGTCAAGAACAGCAGGTCAGATGCCTAAACATGTCTTCAAACTGAACTATGTAATCTCCTTCTTCTGGTAGCTTTATTGTACATATGATAGTGAAAATTTTGAAGCTTAGGGCCTTCACTTCGGGCTTCAACTCCAAGAAGTCACCATCCAATCAAAACTGCATTAGAAAAGGATATATTATGTACAAGTTAGAAAAAATCAGAATATCCTAGTAAATAGGATCAAAATAGTGCTTCAGCATTCGACCATTGACTGGTCCTTCCTCAGCTTCTGAATTGTCCAAGTTCTTTAAAAAGTATGTGTTGTTCCCCTGTAAGGCATGAATGATGTAAGGCCCTTTCCATAAGAAATCAAATTTCCCATGTTTCCCTTTATCTTCCCTCCTGGAATCCCATCTTAGGACTTTGTCTCCTAGTTGAAAATCTTCTGCTTTAGTTCTTTTGTCAAACATTTTCTTTAACTTTTCTTGCAAGACTTGGGATCGTTGATACACTTCTTCTCTGGTTTGCTGCAAGTGAATTGTTTGGTTAATTCTTCTCTGAATATCATTTGGTTCCACTTGAGCCTCCTGAAGTAACTTCATAACAGGAATTCCTAAAGATGATGGGAATCTTGCCTCAATGCCATAAAATAATTCATATGGACTGGTCCCAATTGATTTCTTAGTTGTAAGTCTGTCTGCCCACAATGCATTGGTAAGTTTCTTATGCCAATTCTTTTTATTTTCTTCCAATAACTTTTTAATGATATTAATAAGGCTTTTATTGGAAGATTCTGCCAGTCCATTACCCTGAGGGTAATAGGCTGTTGAATGGCCTAAAGTTATGTGATATTTATTGCAGAAACTAATCATTTTCTTAGACTTAAATGCAGCAGCATTATCTGTTATAATTTTCTCTGGACAGCCAAATCTTGAAAGTATATTGGTTTCTAAAAACCCTATAATTACAGAATCATTGGCTTGTCTGCATGGGATAGCTTCAATCCATTTAGTAAAGTAATCTGTGGCAGTAAGAATCCATCTGTGTTGCCCAGAAGAAGAGGGATGAATTTCTCCAATAAAATCTAATCCCCATTGTTGAAAGGGTCTTTCTGTGGAAATTGGTCTTAATGGTAAAGGTAACAACTTTCTTTTACCTTCAAAGATCTGACACTTATGACAAGTTGTTACAAATTTCTTAACATCTGAAAACAAGGTTGGCCAGTAAAAACCAGCCCTTAAGATTTTATCTGCAGTTGACTTCCAGTAAAGATGTCCACCACAATCCCCTGCATGAAATTCATTAAGTGCCTTGTCAGCTTCATCTTTCAATAGACAATTTAATAAGATTCCTTCATGATTTTTCCAAAATAGAGTGCCATCTAAAATACAATATTTTAAAGATGTCATTTTCAAAAATCTTCTTTTCGTTCTGGACAACCCTGGAGGAGCTTGCAGGTTTAATAAAATATGAATGATATCAGTGTACCAGGGTGAATCTAAGAAAGCTTGACTGATCTGTGGAGTCGCCATCTCCTGTTCGTCATCCAGTTCATTAATGTCTAAGGCTTGGAAATTAGTTTCAGTCATGAGTTGAGCCAAACCTTGACCTTTGATGAGTTTAGTTGGTTTAATTTCGATATCATATTCTAAAATGGTAGCTATCCACTTACCTCTTTTGCCTTCAATACCATCTTGAGTCAAGATGTCTTTAATTACAGCATTAGGCACATAGGCTATCACATGAGAATATAATATATAAACTCTGAAATCTTTAATTGCTTTCACAAGTGCAAAAGCCTGTTTCTCCATGATATTGTATTTCAAAGATGCATCTCTAAGTGCTTTACTAAAAAATTCTATTGGTTTTTCACACCCTTGATCATCTTTTTGTAGTAAAACAGCTGCAACTGTATGTTCAGAAGCAAATGAAAAAATAATGAAATCTCTATCAAACTTTGGACTGGTAAGAACTGGTGTTCTTGTTAAAGCCATTTTGATTTCTTCAAATGATTGTTTGGCTTCTACAGTCCAGTCAATGCTTGAATCTTTTTTTAGCATGTTAGTAAGCAATCTAAGTAATTCAGCTAAGCTGGAAATAAATCTTCTCAAGAAATTAATCTTTCCTATGAAAGCTTGAAGTTCTTTAATATTTCTGGGATGAGGTATCTGCAAAATTGCTTGTATTCTTTCAGGGTCAATTTGAATGCCATCTTTAGAAATAATGTGACCTAAGAGCTTTCCTTCTTCCAAACCAAACAATGACTTTTTAGGATTTAAAGAAATACCATACTTTCTGCACTTTATAAACACTTGCCTTAGATGATCTAAATGTTGCTGATCTGTTTTGGAAAAAACTGTTAAATCATCTAGATAAATTACCAAAAAATCATGTATTTCTTTAACAAAAGCAATGTCCATTGCTCTTTGAAATGTAGCTCCTACATTCTTGAGTCCAAATGGCATATTGACATATTTAAAAGTACCCCATGGTGTTGTAAATGCTGTTTTATCTTGATCATCAGGATGAACCAGAATCTGGTTATACCCTGAAAATCCATCCAGAAGAGATATTCTTGAAGATCCTACTACCCTTTGTAAGATATGGTCCATTTTAGGCAAAGGATAGTTATCTTTTAAAGAAACTTTATTCAAATTTCTTAAATCAACACACAGTCTAATTTCTCCAGTTTTCTTTCTTGTTGGTACTAGATTAGAAACCCATTCAGAGAACCTAATAGGAGCTATAATCCCTGCTTCAAACATCCTTTTAATTTCTTTTTCAATTGAAGGTAGTAAAACAGGATTGATCCTTCTAAGTTTTTGTTTAAAAGGTTTCTGATCTGGTTTCAAAGGTATAGTGTGTTGAATTATGGATGTATCATATGATTTAAGATCTTCATAACTCCAGGCAAAAACGTCCTGGAATTCCTTTAAGAGTTCAACATATTTAACCTTTTGATCTTCTGGTAGAGATTTGGATAATTTAACCATTTTGGGATCTTCTGGGGTTCCTAAGTTGCATTCTTCAATATCAGCCTTAACAGGTTCCATTTTGGGTCTAAATGGAATATCATTTGAGTCAAAAATATCTTCCAAATGAATTAATCCTTTGGGTAAATGATTATCTTTCAGATTAATGATTTCAGTTTCATCTTCTATGATCTCATCAAATTCCATTTGTATCAAATCCTGCATATCTTTTTCTGTGAATGTGGTTGGGTGAAGCATGTGAATTGCAGTCTCTCTTGAAATATCTGTTTTTTGTTCTTTTTCTTGATCAGATTCATTGATTGTTATGTCCTCATCTATATTACTGTTAGAAAACTCATTTTCTAATGTCAAAAAACTATTGATTTGATTATTATTTACAAATACTTGCCAATTCATTAGATTGTCCGGTATAGCAGGTCTATGTCTAATCTCAGCTGTGAACTGATGATTAGGTCCAAAAGGCAATTTACATGTGCTAGCGAACATTGCAAGGCTGTGAGCATGCAAATTTTGTTTCCTGGGAATCTTGGCAAGTTGAGCTTGTAGAAAAGTGTTGAGAATTTCCACAACTGTTTCTCTGTATTGTTTCAATCTGGGATCTTTTGTTGAACATTCACCATTAATCTATTGGATAATTAATTCAGAGTCTCCTATGATTGATACCCTAATTGCTCCTAACTTTTTGACATGTTTAAGCCCTAGCAAAAGAGCTTCGTACTCAGCCATGTTGTTAGTGCATTTAAAATTCAATCTATAAGAATGACCTTCGGCATGATCATTTTCAACATTATGTAACCAAATTCCAGCCCCTGCTCCTAACTTGTTTACTGAGCCATCAAATTCTAAATGCCACAGAATTTCATGTTCATAATCTTCATCAACTGTTTTAACATGTTTCTTAATAGGAGCTAGTTGTTTAGCTTTTTCTGGTATTTCTTGGTTGTCTGGTGTTTCTTGGTTTTCTGAAATCTCTTCGATCTGAACAGTGGATTTATTTGTAGTTTCCTTTTCAGGTGCTTCTAGCTCAGTTGGAAGGTCCATTTCAGCATTATAAAGGATGAAAGAATCCATATCAGAATGTACTGAATAGACAGGGAAGTTTTCAGGCTTCTCATGGCTACTCACCAACTACTTCATCAAGGTTTCTCTATATAATCTTTTAGGTTGACCAAATACTGAAATAGTGGCATATGACATGTCTAGTTGAATAGATCCTCCAAGTTTAGCACCCCAGGATCTGGACAACAACATACCATATTTAGGAGGGATATCAGCCACTACTATATCCATCAAAACAGACTTCGCAGGGTATTGTACCAAAGTAACACACAAATCTTTAATCAAACCTAAACATCTTACTTGACTAGAATCAAAAGAAAACAAATCTTTATACGGTCTGGTAATGTCTAAATTTAATCTTTCCATCACAGCTTTTGGCATCAAATTATGGGATGCTCCAAAATCAAGCATAGCATTGTGGATTATTTTGTCATGAACGTTCAAGCTCACATAAAATGGAGGAGTCCCTCCACTTTCTGGTTTTCCATTTACCTCGGGGCCAAAAAGGAGTTTGGGTTGATCATCAAGAATATTTACTGAATCATCCATTCCAGTAATGTTAATGTTTAAGGATTTGCTGATTTGACTTCTATAGACATCATGTTTAGCCAATTCTGATAAAGGAACAACTATCTTTAGTTTGCCTATTTCAGCCTCTAAATTGAAAGGTTTTTCTGTTTGAGCTTTAGTGTTTTGCACAGTTGGGTTTTCTCTATTTTTTGGGTCTTCAACGTTTTTCTCTTTTTCATGAGTGGAATTTTGATTTGAAGGTATTTCTGAACTAACTTCTACTGTTTCTTCTACATTTCCTTCAGGAGGAAAAGTATTAGATTGTTGTTCATTATTTGGTTGGTTATCAGACACATCTTCAATTATTGGATTTGAGGGGTTAGGAGTTGTCCTAGACAGAATTTGTACAGGGGGAATGTTTTGTACAGGAGGGATTTTACCTTTGACATTTTGTTTTACAGCTTTCTGTTTGCTATTCTCTGGCACATCAATCCATCTGCTTCTCAAATTGTACTGTTTATGAACCTCATAAATTGTTGTGTCATAGCCTTCCTTAAAATCAAAAGTTTCTCCTGAATGAGTTTGGAATGTTTCAAGGATGTGATTCTCTTGATCATCCTGAGATAGGAAAACTTCTGGTTCATTTTTGTCCTCAGTTACATTGTTTATTTCAACATCCTCAGTAGGTTCTTCAGAAGTTGAACCTTCAACAAAATTTTCTTGGAAAGGTGGCCTGATATTTTGGTCAGGGACATTCTTCCCAATATTTTGGTTCTGATTTCTTCTAAAGTTTGGGTTTCTCACAACATTTTGATTATCACCAGTAGACTTTCTTTCGATTGTCTCCACTCTGTCTCCTAACCTTTCCATACCTTTAATGATTGCATCCAACTTTCTTTCAAAAGCTGAAGGTTCTTCATTCATAGGCATTCTTCTTTCGGCCCTAGATCTGGCTCGTTTTTCTATAAGATTTGCTTTTACACTAACCACTATGCTTTGCATTTCCTCTAGGGTTTGGGGAGCTCTTTCCCTGAGTGAATAGGCTATGTCAGAATCAAAACCATCTGGGAATTTGACCAATACAGAGTCAGGAGGGGGTTTGAGGTTCTGAGGAACAACGTTGTAGGCTTCATTGAATCTTATTATGTAATCTTGCACGGTTTCATTAGGTCTTCTCCTTAATTTTTCAAATTCTTATAGGATCTAAAGAGGGTCTTTCTTTTTCTCCCATCTATTCAGAAATGCCCTATACAAAGCTGGTAAATCAGCAATAATGTTTGGAGCAAGGGCCCTAAACCATGTCCTAACTTCCCCAGTAAGACTCTGAACAAAAATTCTCATTCGGACATCATCAGTGTCAATTTCATAGAATTCGAAGTAATCAGTCATCCTTTTGGTATGTTGTTGAGCTGTGTAAGTACCTGATCCATCAAAAGGTGTGATCTTACTCTGATAATATTGAGGCAAGGCAGCAGGGTTGGCTGGCAACTGTAACGGAGCATATCTATTGGCCATTGGAAGGTTTAATGGAATAATAGGTGAGGGTGGTCTAGGTGGAGGAGTAGAAGGGGTGACTGGTGTTTGAAAAGCTTGAGAAAAAGTAACTGAACTTGGGGAAGCTTCGGTAATTACAGAGATGTTTGAACTTTCTTCAAAGGTTTGTTTAGATTGAATGGAGTCTTGTAACTGTCTGTCAAGGTGATATGAAACAAATCTGAATTGCAAATCTTCAAAAAACAATGGATCTGGAACTAATCTCGATAATTCAGTTTCAGAAAAATTTACAAATAAGGATGTTTCAAATCTCTCATCAAAAGGAATTTCGTCAAAATATATAATCTTCACAGGACATGAATGTGATCTAGAAAGAGGTCTAGAACTTCTAGAACTCTCTTGACTTCCTCTTTCAGAACTTTCTTGACTTCCTTGTCTTCTAAGAATCCTAGGAATCAGATTCGGATTTTCAAATATCGGTGGTGGATTGGGGTCAGGATTTGACCTAGTGTGACGAATCCTTTCTGAAGCCAGTTTTCTTAGATGATATATGTTTTTGGATTTTTGGTTTTAATTGAAATGAAAATACAACTTCTACAAATTCTTCAAGAAATAACAATTTGTGATTTAAAATTTTCTCAAAGATTTATTAAACTAGAGAGTCTGATTAAACATTTGAAACTAAGGTTCAGTGTATAAGCTAAATCAGAGATAGACTGAAGTAGCATTTATTTACTATGCAATTGAAAAGAAAAAGCATTTCAAAGGCTACCTGGCTGATCTTCAGACTCTGTCTATAGCTTATAAGTGAACAATATTAACAATAAAAATGATTCAGATCCCCAGTATGGTCGCCACTATGTTATCACTCAGGTTTTCCTTGAAGTTGTGGAAAAGGAAAGTATACCCGAGGTAACCACAAACCAACCTTCAGATGCAGAATCTAGCCAATCTGCATCCAGAGAGGGCTCTCTCTTTATAATTTATCTTTTTTCTTAGAAAGTTTTAGGCTAGTTATAAATCCAAGAGTTTGTTTGAAAATGGTGGAATCCGCCAACTAAGGGCAAGGTTGAAGATTTTCAGTCCATTGGGCTATGGAGTCAAAGGATGGCTTTACTGGATTTCTATTCTACACACAAGATGGCTTTGCAGGGCAAGATAGCCAAACAGAGAACAGTCCTTAAAATTTAAAGTGGATGGAATGGGATTGAAATGATGAAAGACAGTTAAGAATCTTTCACCATGTTCAAAAGAAAGAAATGAAATGATTACAAATAAAGAGCAGTGAAGAATTCTTTACTATAGTAATCAAAATGTTTAAATTAGCGAAGCAAGAACAATTAAGAATTCATTGCTTATAACTAATTTAGAGGAAAACATTTAGAATAATCACAACTGAACTCAGAGTACAATTAAGTAAATTCTGAGTTATTCTTTTATGTCAAGTATTCAGAAATGGACACAATGATATTATAAACAAATATAAAACTTAAGACATAGGATAGAAAGACTTATTGAACTGCATTCAGACACATGAATCCTGCAAAAAGTCCTGAGCTTCAAATTGTCATCCAGCAAGCCACAAATAAATTTCTCCAAAACGCTTTTATTCCAAAAACATCAATGTCACAGCGAAGTAGTAGAATCCCCCCTCAATACTTTATTTGAGGGTTTATTTATACAAAAAATGATTGAAAATATCTCACACTAACCTAGCAAATAATCTAGGGTGACTAATGAATAAGTTACAATAAAAAGGAGACAGATGGTCTCGTAGATAGAATAAAAAGTAACTGCTGGTGTGCTGTTTCCTCCCTTTGTGGATGTGCTGGAGGCAGGTTCTACAATAAGGCTCGATGCTGTCCATTCTGAGTAATTTCTTTTTTTACTGCCTTTCTTGTCTGATACTCTTCGTTTCTACTGATACTCTTTAACCTTTTCTCATCTATTTATCCTTTACACTATAGTAAAAGGAAAAAGTTCTCTACCTGAAGATAAATTTCACAAAATTTCCAATAGGTCTTCCCACCATTTGTCATCTGCTATTATGGTTCTTTTGAGCTTTCTCAATGTTTCATCGGCCTCTGTGTACCTGAAAAAAGTAGGCCTGTTTGGGAATAAATACCTTATTTCATACTCAAGATAAAACAAATCCTTTAACCTGTCGTAGAGATTCCTCCCTATTGGCAATGTTTCTTCTGACAAACTGATAGAATGACCAGTTGTGTTATGAGCATGTATTCCTATTTTATTAACATAGGTTTCCAGGTCCATTATTTTGTCCTACGAGCATAGGGCCCAGGCCTTGATGACCCGATAAAACCCTGAAATTTTCGTCTGAGACAACACTACCCTTTGAGTTGAATCATAGTTGGTGTGATGGTGGATAATGAAATATAGGCCGAGGGAATGGAATCATCTGGAGATGGATTCCCACAATCCAATGACATCCAGACCCTTCGAATAATCATCTCTGCAATGACAATAACTTCGAAGAGGACTTTCATCGAAACCTAAGTCTTTAATTTGGAAGTCTTTAACCACTAATGGCAAGTATTCTAACTCTCTGTGAGGGGCATTCAATGGGGTTACATTCAGGGTTGCCGGAGCTTCCATTTTGGTTCTTGTGTATTCAAAATGGAAGTTTCTTGGTTTTCTTCACAGACCAGGCGCAATTTTGATTCTAGGAGCTTTGATTTTACTTGCAGGAACTCGAATAGACTGACATTAACCCTTTTTCAGACTCTGGCATGAATTTTAACACAGGAAAGTGGATTTTTCAAAGAGTTTCAGTAAGAATTTGAATAAATACCTGTTCAATGGAGAAATTTGAATTTTACGGGTACTGGCCAATGGCGGATGGATGCTTAAGCACTGGTTTAGCAATGGCATTTGGAAATTTGGTCGGCGGCGTCTCAAACAGCGGAATTTTCAAATTTTTCAGAGGAGGACGCAGTCGTTTTCAGTAGTGAAAATGACAGAAAAACACGAATTTTTGTTTTATTTACAAGTCAATGAGGATTTTGTTTTTTTCGAGGATGACGTCATCCGGTACGGGAGGACGCGTCACCAGGTCCGGGCGGTAAGCGGTAATTTCCGCACCGCTTTTTGGGAGATGGTGGTATTCAGCGCGGAGGCAGCGATTCCATTGATCATTTGACACGTGGTCGGAGGACTATTCCAAAATCACCGTGCCACTGCTTGTTATCTTCTGGACGCGAGACGGCCAGCGGAATGATCCTGGACCGTTGATCTTCGGGGGGGCGATCTGACGGTGGATGGGGTGTGGAATTGGCAGAGTTTTAACGTGCGGGCCCGACGGGGTTTTAAAACATGATTAACTCTCATTAAATGTCTCGGGATGCATTTGATTGGCAGAATCAATGGTTATTAATTAATCCTGATGATTAATTAATCCCATAGTTTATTCACGGTTGCGGGAGGGTTAAGGGTTTTAACTATGGTTAAAGTGTCGGGCAGAAATAAAAATACCAAGGGAATAGGCCACGGTTTCTCGAGGTAATTTCGAAGTTTTTGTTTGAATTAAAACTTTTGGGTTCATTATTTTCGTTTCTAAACACATAAAACTATATGTTTAAAAGCCCTTTTTCATATATTTTTAGTATATGGTAATAAATAAATGTTATTTATCAACCATAAGGGTAGGGAAATATTTTATATGGGTATATTTTAAGCCAAAGGGTTTTTTATTGGGGTTTTTTATTTAACAAAGGGGATTAAATAAACTTTGGCCAAAACTTATAATAAGAGGGGTTTTTTGGGATATTTATGTAGAAGGAGTTAAGTATTATAGGATAAGGTATTTTCACTAGGGATTTAATAAATAAATCAGAAGTTAATATGGCAAAGGACAAGGTAAACTCAAAATACTTAACTATAACTAAGAAAGTGAAGATTTTTGAAGTAAATTACATCATCTTAATTTCAACACTTAAACATAGCATAGCAAGTGATTTTGAGGGTTTATTATGGAAATTTACATGATTTTCCTAAGTAAAATAGGATTTTACTTAGGAAAAGGATGATAGTGAATGTTTATAATGATAAATAACTTCAAGTACTTAGGTCTCTTTGATCATTAGGCCGAGGGTCCGGTCCCTCCAAAAGTCAAGGAAATGCCTTGAGCCCCTTTAATCTCCAAATACCTTAGCACTTTGGGGAAATTAGTAAAAATCTTAGGGAGAAAGTGACGTGGGAAGTTAATGATTTTGACTTTGCTTTGTGTGAATTTTCCAGTGCATTTTCTGCTTCAGTACTTGTGATGAAGGTAAAAGATTAAACATATTTAGCACCATCATTCATCACATAAAACTTTGCAACACCATCTACCTACCCTATCTACTTGACACTACCATTTTCTCTTATTTATTAGGGTGCATTTGGACTTGCAAACCCTTATCAACCCTTTTTCTTTTTACATGGTAGATCTATCTAATTCTACCCTTATTACATCCAAGGGCTCAGATTGAACTGTTGAGCACCTTTTATTAGCTCTACCTATCTACTTATCTTCCAAGATTAAACTGTTTGGTCAAATATTTATTCTCTATTCTACAACATGAAATTGAAAAATGAATAAGTCAAGTTTATACAGTTTGACTCTTCATAAATTGTGGCAAAAGTTTGACAAGCTGCACACAATTGCTTTATTACAGAAAATAAAATAGTAGTGGCATTTGGATTTGCACACTTTCCTGGTCTATTTTTGTTTGGGGTTCATTTCTTTCACTTTTTTGACCATTTTATTTTTCTTACCCTTTGATTTTTCTTTTAGGGTATACCCTCTTTACATTTTTTTAAATTTTTTGATTTTTTGATTTTTTAAGAATATGGAACACCTTTGCACAAGAAAAAGGTTTGAACATATTACATAATTCATCAAGACAATCATGAAATATGATTCCTATTGGTATAGCTTGGTACACACGGATAGACATTTATTTCACCGGACTTGGATTCTCCAAGAGTGAGGCGGATCTGAACCTATACCAGATTGTGGTGGAGGGTAAGTTGTTGATCATTGTACTTTATGTAGATGATTTGATTTTGACGGGTGATGAATAGTTGATACTCTCATGCAAGGCTGATCTTGCAAAAGAGTTTGAGATGAAGGACTTGGGCCTCCTTCATTATTTCCTGGGATTGGAAATTTGGCAGCGCAGTGATGGATTGTTTGTGTCTCAAGGCAAGTATGCCCGAGAGATACTGGAGAAGTTCAACATGCATGGCTGCAAGCCTATCGACACTCCTCTTCCTGGTGGTTGGAGGAAAGAGGATGCTACATCGGCAGAGGTAGTGGATGCCACTGTCTATCGACAGTTGGTGGGGTTGCTTATGTATCTGGTCAATACACGACCCGATATATGCTATGCAGTTAACCAGCTTTCGCAAGCTATGGTTAAGCCTACCAAGCTCTTTTGGAAGGAAGGCAAGCATGTATTGCGCTATATCAGAGGCACATCGGGATATGGTCTATGGTACAGACAGGAGGATGGAGCGAAGCTTTCTGGCTTCACTGATGCAGATTGGGCAGGGAGTCCAACGGACCGGAAGAGCACATTTGGAGGAGTTTTCAGCATTGGGTCGACAGCAGTTTCCTGGTACAGCAGGAAGCAGAGATCCGTGGCACTCAGTTCAGCAGAGGCCGAGTACATGGCAGCAAGTTTGGTTGCATGCGAGGCTATTTGGATGAGGAAGATCCTGCTCAGTTGTTTGGTTCACACTTAGAGCCTACTCGTGATATATTGTTCCATGTGATAATCAAAGTCGTATTTGAAACTGTTAATCCAAGATTTCATGATAGATCTAAACATATTGACATTCGGTACCATCATATCAGAGATTGTGTGCGGTGGAAGATCATGTTTCTTTCTTACATTCCTACGGAGGATCAGGATGCAGATATTCTGACGAAGGTGCTCACCAGGAGTAAATTCGAATACCATAGAGACAGGATTGGGGTGGTAGATAATCCCTATCTTGTTGAGAGGGAGTGTTGAGATTCAACAAGATGATGAGCTTAGTGAAAAGAGTCACCTTCACTAAGTGGGCCCGCAGGCTATTTTTGGCGCAAGTCTATTTTTAGACTATGTCTATTTTTAGACATGGTGATCATATTTCAGAAGTTGCAGGATGCTATTTGTGGATGGTTGGTCAAGTTGGAAAATTAGATGAAATTCTATTTTTAGAATATTGGGCGAAGTCTATTTATAGATCGTCGATCTAAAAATAGAAGTGTCGATTATTATTAGCTCTTAATAATAATCCGACAATAAACAACAACTTATTCTCTTGGAGCACTTCAGCTTAAGTGGGCCGATGTGGCACAGAGTCAAAGGTAAGGAATTACACTTAACCCCGAGGGTTTGTCGATATTGCATGGAGGACTTCGCTAGAACTCATGTGGACATTTGGTGGAGTTGTAGTAGTTGGTGGAGTGTGTTTAGTTTAACCCGCTAGGATACGCTGGAGTCAGTTGTATCTAGTCTAACCGATTGATACACTAGTGAGAGTGGTGTGAATTAATTAATAATTGATTCACTAAATATTAACTCATTAATCAACCTAATAATACATCGCTAACTATAGCATGGACATTCTCAAGGAGACCATGGAGAGATAGTGCAAGGAAAATGATTATCAGCTGTGACTATAGTGATGCATTTATTGCATCCAACACTCAATTATGCAATGATATCACATGGTGATGTGTGATTCGAGTCTATTCGTAGCCATTCTTCGGCAGGGATTGCGCAGTAGAGGCAGGCTAGCAGGTGGCAGAGATCGGTGCATGGATTTTCTAGATCAAACCTGATTAGTGTGTAGCGATTGTATTGTAATGAGAGCTTGACATGTTTAGCTTTGTATGAGGATTGTTACATGATCTCTATGACATATATTATATACAGATATTTGGGGTTTTAAGCTTCAGGCTTTCCCGTTAAATCACTGTGTTAATGTGTATGAATTTTTATGGTTTCATGTGTGCATTGCAATTGTGTTAATTTCCGCATGTGATGATCAATGGTGGAATAGATTTTGTATTGTGCATGAAGTCAAATAGTGTGTGATCAGGAGAATATTGGATATATAACATATCAGTTATATAATTTCTACAAGTATTTTTTTAGATTGCTGAAAGAAATCAGAAGATGAAAGCTAGCATGGAGGCACAGGCTGAGTATCAAATGACTCCAGATCAAACAAGATTGCTGACTGCCATGGATATTGAAAAAGATCAGTTTAATATTTCTCTATCTCATCCATCTTATATGAATATAGGGTCATTCGATAATTTTAATAATGTAAATCTAACTGTTGATGTAAGAAAGATTCCCCTTCTTGATAAAGTGAATTTACATAAGCAAATAGGTCAACTGATAGTAAATGATTTGACTAAAACTAATGCAATGGCTCTTAAAGCTAAGAACATGTTAGGGAAGGTCATCAAGCAGCTGAAATTGGAAAAAACAAACTCCAGGGCTTTGAATACACAGAATGAAGAATTTAAGAAGATAATTGTAAAGATTGGAGTAGATCCAAATGACAGGTCTGATATGCAGAAATTGTTACAGAGTGCAGAATCAGAAATTTCTGTGTTGAAGAAAAAATTGAAGTTGCCCATAGGGGAGAATTCTATGGTAGCAGAGGTAGAAAAAGTGGAAAATGAGAAAGAGAACCTTCTTCAACAACTTTTGCAGAAAGAAGAAGAAATTACAAAGTTGAAGGAAACTGTGCTATCATTACAGAATGATATTAATTCTCATACCTGTATTGTTATTTTGCCATCTAGAAATGAGGATCCAGCATGACAGATAGCTCAGTTGAATACTAAATTGAAGATGGCAGAGAGAGATATCAAGAAGGCACAGAATGATCTAGAGACAGTAACGAAGATTATGCAAGCCAAAGATGGGGAAATCAATAAATACATGACATATTACAAACAATTGATGTTGAGATCAAAATTCTGAAGGAAAATCTGAAGGGAAATATATCTCTGATATAGGCTGAAGATATTATCTGGAAGGATATTATTGAGGAGATGAAGGCAATTTGGGGTTTTCTGACTATTATATCAGAAGAAAGAAGCATTATCAGAGATTTTGAGGAGCAGGTTATGACAGACAAGCAGAAGACAATTAACAAAGCTATCTGGGCAAGAATTTTTTTTGATTTTATTGATTCCAAGACTGACCAAGAGCTGGAGGAGAATTAGATTAAGGATAGGATTTTATATGATGTGGATATTAATAAATTGATTGTTAAAAATGATTGCAGGAAGAATACAGAGAAAAAGTTGACAAAAATTAAGGAAGCCGTCAGCAAGTTTGACAATTTATATGATAAAAGAGCCAGGGTAGGTTTGCCATCATGCTGGGGCCTTTAAGGCAGTCTTTTATCATGGGATTCCTATGAACCACTATTGGTATTGGAAAAGAGAAAAGTAGACAACACTCATGAAAAGACTCATATTCTAAAAGGAGCAACAATGATTAATTTTCTTCAAAGGCATTTTCAACTGTTATGGTTGGTGAAAACCATGTTACAGAAAGGCCAACATTCAATAGGATCACTGCTTTTAGATTGGAATATCATAGGCTGATTAATTCACCTAAGAAAAACATTGAGGTTTGGAAGAAATATAGAGCCGAGATGACTGTTCTACCTAAAGATCCTTCAACTTCAAAGAAAGTCAAGTCAACAGATCAAGAGAACACAACAAAAGTGGGACCAATTCATATTCAATAAATAGATTAGGGTTTAAGTTTTATTTTATCTCTTTTAAGAGAATGTAATTGTCGATGATATGTAATAGGTAGTTTGAGAAGTTTCAGGTAGTAGTTTCAGCAGTTATAAACTGCTTTGCATTGTATTTAAAGAAAAAGAATTGAGAAGGAAGGGTTCTGAGATTTGGACCTTCGGACTACTGCAAAATTTCGTACTCAAATTTCAAATGATTAATGAATGAAGATCAAGATTCTGGCATTTGTTGATATTGATATGTTTTCCAATTTTCATTCTGTATTTTATGTCTATGAATAAAATGAAGTAATGAAGATGCATGTCTCTTTTTACATATGTGAATAAGAGTTAAAAATCCTTAATGGGCGCTCCTTCATTTTAACTATTCCTTTGTCTTAAAATTCTTCTGAATTTTAAAGTGATAGATACTGTTTATCAACATATCAGTTTGGGCTTTCCTCCTTCATGTTCTTCTAATCATTCCATTTAATATTAGCATATAATGGCATTGTGAAGCATTTATTGCATTTGATTCTTGAGAGTTTAATAAGTAAATCTCTGAAGGTGATTAAACAAAGACCATTTGACATTATATTTATGTGACACACACACACACACACATAGATGTCTTGAGCACTGATTCCTTACCAAAGCCAAGGGATTGTTTCTTAAGATACAACACATCCAATGCAACACAATCTTAGCAATGATCATTTCTTGGCATAGCCATGCGACCAAGAAAAGTTTCTAGACAATCAACCATTGTAGGCACATCTAAAGATTCGATGACAAGAACCAATGTCGTGAATGGACCACAACGAAAGGTAGCCAACCTAAATAAAAATAGGTATAAAATTTTCTTTGATGGAGATAATGTTTCCACTTAAGAAATATTTGGTCTTCCCATATTTAACTTTCGATCTATCGTAATCAGCTTAATATAGAAGAAAATTTAAACTTTGTGTTATCTCCCATAGTTGATAGCAACATCCTTGACTAGGAGAACTTTTCTCAATTCTCTGAGTAAATATCCTTGCTCTTTTGGCATCTAGCATTGAGCCTAGCTTCAAGCTCGAAGAGGAGGGGAGGTCTAATAAGGACAAAGAACACACGATAAACTGTAAATACCAACAAGGGTGGGTGTAAATCGCCATATAGAAAAAGAGAGGAAATGTCAGAAGAGGAGAATTGGGTTTGCAAACTACCAAGACAAGATATGCCCGAAAACTATAAGCATCACATAGAGTCAAAGCGACACTAACCGATCCCAATGTGGGAATAAAAAACCCTTAGGTAAATGATGAATATTGTATCTTGGAAATGTAAGGGATTGGGAAGGAAATGCAAATCATAATCAATAATGGATTTAGTCAAGGAAAAAAAAATCACAGTTCTCCTATTCCAGGAGATTAAGATTGAGGTTGATGAATCCCTAAGCAAGCACAAAAAGCTCTGGAAACACAATGAAGTTAAAGAGGTAAGTGAAAAAGGGGGCATTTGGAGGACTGTGTTCAATGCAGAATAACTCTTATCTTCTAGTTAAACATCAACGAGAAAACTCAACATGTGCTTCTCACAAATATCAAACATCAATAGTCAAAAGAGGTTTATATCATTGTAAATGTGTATATGCCCTCTCTATGTTTTGAACAAGTGGATTGTTGGGAATCTCTTTTGGTTTTAGGATAATCAGATTATTGGGATAATAATATTGTGGCTAGAGACTTCAATACCATTGTCAGCCAAAATGAAAAAATGGGGGGAGCATTATCAAAAATACATTTAAGGAGTGTATGAAAGACCTAATAACTTCTTGGGATCTTGTTGATATCAATCCCAATGGGGGAAAATATACTTGGACCAACAAGAAGTTTGGACCAGGAACATATCTGCAAATATTCTAGATTACATGTATTCTTAGTTCATAGTACTTTCCTAGTGAGTGCTTTTACAACCTCCTCTATAATAATTTTATAGTTAGCATAATTTCACATGCCTATTCTTCTTCAACATAAGGAAATCCCATACCATGGTCCCATTCCATTCATGTTTAACCATTTATGGTTTCAAAATAGGGATGCACTTAGAGATATTATATCTAGATTGTGGAGTACTTAGATTTTCTATGCACACCTACGAGTAGAAACTAAAAGTTACAAAGGTTTATCTTAAGGAGTGAGCCAAATGATCTAACTCCCTTAGTGGAGATTCAAGAAAAAAGAAAAATTGGAAATGATTCATGCTAGAATACAACAAGGGTGGGTTTCTCATGAGTGTTATTGTAGGAAAATGAGACCTTTCATTAAAAAAAAGGCCTTCAAGTTGAAGAGATGAATTGGAGTCTCAAGTTACACAATTTATGGCTAGTTGCAGGAAATAGGAACACAAATTTATTTCACAAACAAGAAAGAGCATGGCTTTGGAAAAGAAATTTAAAAGGGATATCTACTTTGAGGAAACAAAATTGGGCTCACTCACTATGTTTGCTAATCTATATTGAGAAAAAAGTGAAGATGAGCTTGGAGTTACATTGGCAATGATGGAAATATTCCATCTATGATATCTCTTATGGAAAATGGTAAGCTCATTTAGGGAATATTGGAAGAATAAATTCAAAAGGCTACACTGGGATTTGCTCCAAAAAATGCCCTTGGCTTGGATGGTTTCACAATTCATATCTATAGGGAATGGCGAAATATTATTGAATTTGATCTCATTAGGATGACTTAATATGTTCACGAGTATTTTCGAATTAGAGGTGTAACTAATTCTTCTTTTCTTTAACTTATCCCTAAGATTAGAATCACACCTTTTTCCATATGTATGCCTAATATCTTTCTATAATGCATCATACAAAATTATGACCATGGTCATAATTAATAGGCTCAAGGAACTCCTACCCAATATTATCTCTGAAAATCAATGGGGTTCATGAGAAAAAGATCAATAGTGGATGATATCACTCTGGTTAAGGAGAAAACCATTCTAGTCACACCAATGGAGATAAAGACAAGTTAATAGAGATTGACATGGAAAATGCCTTTGACCACGTTAGATATTCTTTTCTCTTTGATGTGTTGCATATATTTGGCTTTTATTCTTATTTTATTCATTGGATTTCTCCATGCATTAGCAATTCTTGGATCTCTTCTCTTTTCAATGGGCGATCCTCTAGTTTCCTTAGAGAAAGAAGAGGTTCAAGGCATGCCTTCCCCTTTTCTCCATTGCTAGATATTATAATTGCAAAAACACTTAGAAAATTGCCATAGGTTGAACACAAAAATGAAAACCTTCTGTGAGTTGTAAAAGTAACTAAATGTATCAATCACTCAAAATTAACTAATGATACTATTTTGTTAGGAAGAGAATCTACCATAATAGCAACAAGATTCAAGAATATTCTATATCTATTTACTCATGCTTTGCGGGAGGCATAATTCATCATAACAAATGCCAAATATATGCTTGGAACATGAGCCAACAAGTGCTTATTATCATTTCTAACATTTTCCATTTTCTTCATAAAGATTGTTGGCAATATTTCAAATATATGGGTATATTTATCTATATGTGTTCCTCCCCTTCTAATAGGTGGCATCATGTTATAAGAAAAATCAAGTCCAAATTTTTCCATTGGGGAGCATGTTGGTTGAACCCTATAAAGATAGGGGTTCTTATAATGTTAATCTTGTCAACTTTGTCGGTATTCCATATTCAACTTTACTAGCTTTTGTTAATATGAAGAAGCAAATAACACGAGAGATTATGTGGTTTTTATGGAAAGGACGCAAGATAAAAAAATGAGATATTCCATTTAATTAATTCAAATATTATTTGAGCCCCTAAAGCTAACAACATAATTGACATTGAGGACCCTTCTTTGATGAATTTAACAATGGGAGCAAATATCATCTGGTGATTTACTACATGAAGCTATGACTGGTGGAAGAGAGCTCTATTTTAAAAATAATTTACAAGCTCAAGGTAAATATGCTTAGATACAAAGCCTACTATGTGGGAGGGTTCCCTTATTTGGAAACTCCTAAAAGCTACTATCCTAATTCTTCAATCAAAACTACCCTGTAACCTTAGAAATGGAATAATGATTTAGATACAAAGAGATAGAATTATGGTAAACTTGTTGATTATTGCAAGACATGAGCCACACCCTCTAAGGGTATGACTTGAATTGTAAGGGGAAATAACTCTCTTTGACGTCTCTAAATGTTCCTTAGATGATAGGTGAAATGGTTAGAATTTTGGAAATACACCTCTTGAAGTATCTCCTCTTATTCTTCAATTGGTAAACAATCTTAAATGATGTGCACCAGGAAGGTTCTCTTTTGAGCAAAGAGTTTAGGGAATGATTGATTATAGTGTAAATAAAGGTTTCAATTGGTTGACTCATTCTTTCCCAGTAGATAAACTATTTGGAGTAAAATATGACATCCTAAAAATCAACATTTTTTGTTGGATTTTGGTGCAAGGAAAAATTGACTATGAAAAATTTGGCAAAGTGAGAAATTCATGGCCCATTTTAGATGTGTTTTGTTGATTTTCTAGTGCTAATTAGGCAAGCACAATTTTCTGCAAGTAATAATTACTCCAATGATATATGATATTACTTAAACACAATCTAGAATATCATTAAGTAATTACACTCAAAAAATTCAATTGGTCAAACATTATCTGTTTCATAAATTCAACTCTTCAGAAACTTTGGTTTCTTCCTCAGATAGCTTCGCATGTGTGTGTGAGAGAGAGAGAGAAATGTGAGTGATGAGTGTATGTGAAAATGAGAACTCAGGTGTCTTTTTATAGTGATTTTAGGGTGCCCAAGAGGCACATCTCTTTGCAAATTAAATTAAATTTTATTTCTTCTAATTTTTTTTTTTTAAGTTGTGTAGTTCGAGAATACCTCTCACAACTACCCAAAAAATAAACACCCCTTATCTAGGTAGGTATTCACCTTGATTTCCTCAAGATGTCCACTTAGCTGAAAAAAATCTCCATCCAAAGAAAATATTGAATGGACCTGCTATGTTAATATATGCATCCACTTCATGTTCTATTATAGAACCATGTGGAAATCATCATGAAAAGAATTTAGTCACCCACTAGCCAAATACCTTTAGCGATATGGTTAGGTACCCCCTGACCGGGGTGAAAATAAAACTAGTCATGGGTGACCAACTAACTATGTCGTCACTTGGAATCATGTCAATTTTCCTTGACCAATGGTGAAAACGTAGGCCCATTTACCACTCCCCCATGTCGTCACATGGCACTTGAATGGTAAAAATACTTGACCAATGCTTTGAGGCACTCACTTTACCCATTAGCCAAGTAAACCTTCGAAATATGGTCACAACCTTCTAATTGGGGGAGAACTTCGGGCCCTGATGCTATCTGGACCATTCTCCTTAGCCACATTACAAGGCGTAGAGTCAATAACCTTGACCAAGGGAGAATGTATGCCCTGACGCTACAACATCAATACTCTCTCTCTCAACAAGGGAGGCATTCTCAATTTCTCCAAGCTTGTCCCTGAAGTATACAAACTCCATCCAGGACAAAGGCTTTATGAGAATGTTAGCAACCTGCTTGTTTGTAGAAATGTATTGGAGCCTCACTGATCCCTTCTATACAATGTCTTGAATGTAGTGGTACTTGATCTCGATATTATTTCAACCTGTCATGGAAAAATGGATTTTCGGAAAGTTTCACACAACTTTGATTGTAACAATGTATCACGGTCGTTTCCAACACTTGATCAAACAATCCTACGAGTAGCTTTCGAAGCCACATTGCTTCACAACTCGCTAAACTAGCTGTAATATACTTAGCCTCTATAGTGTTGAGTGCGACAAAATTTTTCTTCCAACTCATCCATGGTATCATAATAGAACCCAAACTGAAGTAACATCCTAATTCACTCTTCCTATCTTCTACACTTCCTTCCCAATCAGAATATGTGTATTCTTGCAGTTGTACTTCACCATTTGAGACATAAATCAACCATAACTGAATCTACCACGCATGTCTCAAGACATGCTTTGCTGCAATCCAATGTACATGCCTAGGTTCCACAATGAATTGGATCAAAGTGTTCACTACAAAGGAAATATTAGGTCTAGTAATAACCAGATACATCAAGGATCTGATCAACTATCGATACATAGAGAGATCCACCAATTCTAAGTCAAAGCCTCTCAACTTCTTCAGATTGGTTACCATGGGAGTGACCATGGGAGTGGCCATGGACTTGCAATCCATCATCCCAAATTTTTGAAGGATCGTAATAATATATTTCCCTTAACCAAGGAATGTCTCGCCTGAATTTTGTCACACTTGTAATCCTAAGAAGTAATGCATCAACCTAGATCCTTCATCTCGAACTTAGAGGTCAACTCCCTCTTACACTGATCATTGATATTTTATGCTCTTGTTAAAAACAAGTCATCAACATATAGAAACAAGATCAAAAGCCCACCTTTTAACAACCTTGTAGTAAAGATTGGAATCAACATCACTCTTGGTAAAACCAAGACTCATTAGGTATCCATTAATTCAAGAATACCAAGCTCGAGGTTCTTGCTTGAGTCCGTACAAAGTCTTCTTTAGTCTCTAGACATGAGACTCATTTCATGTACCTAAAAGCCCCGAGGTTTCTCTATGCACACTTTTTCCTCAATCACTCCATTGAGGAAAGAGGTTTTCACATCCATCTGATGCAATTTCCAACCCATAATAGAAGCAAACAAAATAATAGTTCTAATAGAAGTGTATCTAGCGATTGGAGAAAAATTATCTTCATAGTCCTCTCCCTCTTTCTGGGAGAACCATCTTGCCATGAATCTTACTTTGTAATTCTCTATGCTGCCATCTACCACATCCTTGATCTTGTAGATCCACTTAGAAGTCACCACTGACTTCCCCTCAAGTCTTAGCATAATTTCCCACACATCATTCTTCATGATGGGTTGATATTCCTCTATCCTTCCAAACTTGTTGGTTTGTTGCCTCCTTGTAGTTGGATGGATCAGAATCAATGGTGTGACTTATGAGTGCAACATATCTTAAATACTTCCCATGACATTTTCTTTCCATGAATGTGCCATAGGGATGTGAATGCCCTCTGTATTCTTCAACGTACTTCGAAGCAATGTTAGCCTCTTCTTGGATTTTGGAACAATGACCCTAAGTGGGTTCATTAGCTTAATGACCCATACTGGGTATTCTTGATGATTTAAAGGGTGTTCCATAAGTGCAAAAGGACCTAAACCCACATCCTTGGGAGCCTCCTGCTCTTCATCATCATGAGAGACCCTTTGGATCACTGCTTATTATTAAAATCATCAACAATGTTATGTGAAGCTTCTCATTATACAAGGTCAAAGTTGTCATATCACTGAGGGATGCCTCAATGTCAAACCCTGTCAATATATCAAGTCACTAACATGTATAAATGTCAAGTATCATTATTTGAAACATATACTGCCATTGCAAGTTCATTACGTAGTCAACTAGGCGTAAATGTTGCCTTTAATCAAGTCCAATTAGTATCATTGTTGTATTTTACTCATGTATTGCCTTGACTAGTTAATCCTCAATTTTCAATTCACCAAATCAATGCCTATATGTCAAGTTATGTTTGTCACTTAAAACAGTTACATGAATATAGTTGTTCATAGGTCACCAAAAATTATTTTCAAACCATCCACTCTCACTGTAAATAGGGATTTTTAAGTAAAAAAAACTAATAATTTTGTAGATATAGATTAATTAGGCAAAAGGGAACGATCAAAAGATCGTTCCCTTTCACCAAGAGGCACCTAAGGTGATATATAAGCTAGGGGCCCTTCTATGTAGAATCATCATTCTAGTATTAATAAAAAATTATATCTCTTCTATAAATTATTGAGCTTGTATCGCTCCATTTGGTATCATAGTGAATCCTCCTCTCGCCTGTGTATATACGTGCCACTTGTATTTGTTGTGATAATCTCTCTGATACCTCTAGTATTCTACTGCTCATGTTCCATCATGGTCCAAATCTACAATTGACCACATCTCCATCACTGTCACCACATTCACTAGTCGTCGAGCTTCTGCTGAAACTATGTCCCTCTCCTAGTTTGTTTTCTCCAACCACTGATTTCCGTTGTCGGTGTTTCTTCCGTCACATCAGTTTCTCCGTGTGACCCTACTCCCTGTACCATGGTCACTATTTATACAATTTTCGTCCTCCCTTCATTTTTTTTCCCTTCCAACCATTCTGCTCGTCTTCTTACTCAAAGGTCACACCCTTCAAGCTGATATTTGAGCCCCAATACCTTGTTCCTTGTGCTCTGCCATTTGTCACGTCCATCGTATCAAATCTTTGTTGGAACAATCAACACATTTGTTCCCTGACCATCGTTACCCATAATTACATCGTTATACATTTCTGACAAGTCCTCTCTCTTCTGACTATCGTTTTTTGGCTATCATCCCAACAGATCATCATTGTTTCCCTGATTCTGTCTCGGATCCCTTCCATTCTCTCTTCATCAAAAAATCATGCCCAATCAACCACGTTTTTCCATGCTCGTGACCTTAGTAATTGATTACAAATGATATTGTATATATTTGAATTATATATTTTTAATAATATAGTTATATAATTGAGATATATGCATACTATATATTTGAAATTATATAATTAATTTAAAAAAAAGTTCAAGTTAAGGAAGAAGGTTAAGCTGAATAAATAAACACCACCACATATCCAATCAATGTCTGCATCAATGACGATGACTGATTTTAATAAAAAATTGGGGCGAATTTTAAGGGATTTTCGATTTTAATGGGGCTAATTTTTTACATAAAACCCATTTTCTATAGTTTAAAAAGTTAGCCCAATAAATATTTTAAAAATAATTAATTATTAAGTATTAGCCCACCAAAAAAAAGGGCGCATAACACTGGAAAAATGAAATTCGCCCCGATTTTTTTTCTTATGGAGAAAATTTCCATGGCATTCGCCTGGATTTACATGGTTCAAATGAGGAGTTACAGTGATTCGCCCCAATTTTTTCAATGGTTAGGAGAGGTGGCTGGCCGCTGGACACCGATCTTCTTGCTGGCTGAGCCAGGGCGACCCTCTCTGGTCCATTCGTTGTTAGGGCCCTTCCAGTTGGTATATAGCAAAGATATACAGTTCGAAAAATATGGTATTGGTGTTCTTGTGGGAGATAACAAAAGGTGAGTCATGCCACCAAGCGTGACGCTTGGATGCATAGTTCGCCAACTCAAGCGCGACGCCGATTTGGCGTTCACGACATCTCTCGTGAGTCCGAGCAATGGCTACAAGATTGCTCAAGGGTATGCACTAGCTCTATTTGTACATTGAATACGACATAACTGAGAAGGCTCAAAGAAATAGTTTCTACATAGATTCTCTCGAGGTTTGTGGCAATGGTTAGTTAATCCACCGTTGGACCAACTATAGTGTTATCAATATGTCTTTAAGTTTTGGTTTTTGCATGACAATGGTAGAAAGACCATTGGCCAAGGTTTTTCGCGTTGATAGTTTCAATAGAGGATGAAACACTCTATGTCATCTTCGCTTGATTGTCATAATCAGTATCAGTAGTATGGTTTGTCAGATCAAGGATGGCCTTCATTGGCATCATAATTATGATTGCACCATAATCTCAAACTTGTTTGGCAATAGAGTGATATGACATTACAACATGGATATATATTTCTCTGTTTTGATATTTTCATCTATCTTATTCTACGAAAGGGCTCAGGGAATCACATCTCTTTTGGCACAAGCATACTCATTTCTTATAGCCTCAGAACTCTCGTTGCTCAATGGATTGGGTCTTTTAATGATTGGATGTGCATCATTGTTGGGTCTTCAAATGTTGCATCTCTGGGATAGTAAAAGGCCTCATTTTAGAATCTCTATGTATGTTACACATTCTGATTTAATGGTAAGACAGAGGCACAATTCTCCGCTATATGCATCATTTCGTTTTCTTTATGAGATATAAAGGTTGTACTCTAATCCACTTGCTGGTTCCTCATCTTGAGATTCACATCCACTCTCTGAAGACTCGCACTGTCTCCATGGTTCAGTCAAATTATATGACACAATGTGTTGTCAGCATGGATGGATGGCTCAATGACTAAGTTAGTCTTGCTCAATTTTGCTAGTTTGGTGACTTGTTTTAGTCTTTAATGTACTATTATGGTTTCATATACTTGGGCACGCCTTTCTATAAATACCAGCCAACCTATAGTAGCTTTTCCTCTATGATTTGTATTAAGATCACTGAACAGTTACACAAAATATGATCTCTGATGTGATAACAAAATTTTTAGGATGATCTTGTTGCATTTTATTGAAGGAAATAACTCTAGTCTATAAGGACTTGTTGTTAATCTCAACTCCTCGATATCAGTGACATAATTCTCATTATGATGACAGTGCTCCTGTGACAGAATTGTAAACTCCAACATGACAAAGGTGTCACCAATGATATGAAGTTGAGCTATAAAGTCCTTAGATTGAAGTAAAAGTACATCAAGCATAGAACACCATGGTTATCTAAATTTAACATGGTATGAGAGCTAGGAGAAGCCAAGCCCAAGAAATACTTTCGGATGATAGATTCTCTGAGGTTTGTATGCAATGTGTTTGGGTCTCACCGTTAATCAACTATAGTGTTATCAATATGTCTCTTAAGTTTCTTTGGTTTTTAGCATGACAATGGTAGAAAGCATCTGCTTCTGAAGGTTTTTCCTGGCAGTGATAGTTTCACGGAGGATGAAACACTCTATGTCATCTTCGCTTGATTGACATAATCAATATCAGTAGTATGGTTTGTCAGATCAAGGATGGCCTTCATTGGCATCATAATTATGATTGCACCATAATCTAAAACTTGTTTGGCAATAGAGTGATATGACATTACAACATGGATAGATATGTCTCTGTTTTGAGATTTTCATCTATCTTATTCTACGAAAGGGCTCAGGGAATCACATCTCTTTTGGCACAAGCATACTCATTTCTTATAGCCTCAGAACTCTCATTGCTCAATGGATTGGGTATTTTAATGATTGGATGTGCATCATTGTTGGGTCTTCAACAATCACTTCCGGGGATAGTAAAATGATTTTAGAACTTATGTATGCTACACATTCTCGATTTATCTGCAAGATAGAGGCAATGGTTCTCCGCTATATGCATAATTTCTTTTCTTTTTATGAGATCTAAATGTTGTACTCTAATCCACTTGCTGGTTCCTCATCTTGCGATTCACATCCACTCTCTGAAGACTCGCACTGTCTGCATGGTTCAGTCAAATTATATGACACAATGTGTTGTCACGTGGATGGTTGGCTCAATGAACAGTGTCTTGCTCACTTTAAGTAGTTTGGTGACTTGTTTAGTTCTTAATGCCTATTATGGTTTCATATACCCTTGGGCATCGCCTTTCTAGAAATACCAGCCAACCTATAGTAGCTTGTTCTCTATGATTTGTATTAAGATCATTGAACAGTTACATAGAATATGATCTCTGATATGATAATAAAATTTTGAGGATGATCTTGTTGCATTTTAATGAGGGAAATAACTCTAGTCTATAATGACTTGTTGTTAATCTCAACTCTTTGATATCAGTGACATAATTCTCATTATGATGACAAGGTTCTCAAGGGGATGTAATTGTAATCTAACATGACAAAGGTGTCACTAAACATAGAAGTTGAGCTATAAATTCCTTAGATTGGAAGTAAAAGTACATCAAGCATAGAACACCTCTGTTATCTAACCTAACATGGTAATGGTATGAGCTAGAGGCCAAGCTAGGATATTAGTTTCGATGATAGATTCTCTGAGGTTTGTATGCAATGTGTTTGGGTCTCACCGTTAATCAACTATATTGTTATCAATATGTCTCTTAAGTTTCTTTGGTTTTTGGCATGACAATGGTAGAAAGCATCTGCTGCTGAAGGTTTTTCCTGGCAGTGATAGTTTCACGGAGGATGAAACACTCTATGTCATCTTCGCTTTGATTTCCATAATCATTAGTAGTATGGTTTGTCGTATCAAGGATGGCCTTCATTGCACCATAATCTCAAACTTGTTTGGCAATAGAGTGATATGACATTACAACATGGATAGATATGTCTCTGTTTTGAGATTTTCATCTATCTTATTCTACGAAAGCGCTCAGGGAATCACATCTCTTTTGGCACAAGAATACTCATTTCTTATAGCCTCAGAACTCTCGTTGCTCAATGGATTGGGTCTTTTAATGATTCGATGTGCATCATTGTTGGGTCTTCAAATGTTGCATCTCTGGGATAGTAAAAGGCCTCATTTTAGAATCTCTATGTATGTTACACATTCTGATTTAACGGTAAGACAGAGGCACAATTCTCCTCTATATGCATAATTTCGTTTTCTTTATGAGATCTAAAGGTTGTACTCTAATCCACTTGCTGGTTCCTCATCTTGAGATTCACATCCACTCTCTGAAGACTCGCACTGTCTCCATGGTTCAGTCAAATTATATGGCACAATGTGTTGTCACGTGGATGGATGGCTCAATGAACAGTGTCTTGCTCACTTTAAGTAGTTTGGCAACTTTTTTAGTTCTTAATGCCTATTATGGTTTCATATACCCTTGGGCATCGCCTTTCTAGAAATACCAGCCAACCTATAGTAGCTTGTTCTCTATGATTTGTATTAAGATCACTGAACAGTTACATAGAATATGATATCTGATATGGTAATAAAATTTTGAGGATGATCTTGTTGCATTTTAATGAAGGAAATAACTCTAGTCTATAAGGACTTGTTGTTAATCTCAACTCCTTGATATCAGTGACATAATTCTAATTATGATGACAGTGCTCCTGTGACAGAATTGTAAACTCCAACATGACAAAGGTGTCACCAACGATATGAAGTTGAGCTATAAATTCCTTAGATTGAAGTAAAAGTACATCAAGCATAGAACACCATGGTTATCTAAATTTAACATGGTATGAGAGCTAGGAGAAGCCAAGCCCAAGAAATAGTTTCGGATGATAGATTCTCTGAGGTTTGTATGCAATGTGTTTGGGTCTCAGCGTTAATCAACTATAGTGTTATCAATATGTCTCTTAAGTTTCTTTGGTTTTCGGCATGACAATGGTAGAAAGCATCTGCTGCTGAAGGTTTTTCTTGGCAGTGATAGTTTCACGGAGGATGAAACACTCTATGTCATCTTCTCTTGATTGACATAATCAGTATTAGTAGTATGGTTTGTCAGATCAAGGATGGCCTTCATTGGCATCATAATTATGATTGCACCATAATCTCAAACTTGTTTGGCAATAGAGTGATATGACATTACAACATGGATAGATATGTCTCTGTTTTGAGATTTTCATCTATCTTCTTCTACGAAAGGGCTCAGGGAATCACATCTCTTTTGGCACATGCATACTCATTTCTTATAGCCTCAGAACTCTCGTTGCTCAATGGATTGGGTCTTTTAATGATTGGATGTGCATCATTGTCATGCTCTCAGTCTTCAAATATTGCATCTCTGGGATAGTAAAAGGCCTCATTTTAGGATCTCTATGTATGTTACAGATTATGATTTAACGGTAATATAGAGGCACATTTCTCCGTTATATGCATCATTTCGTTTTCTTTATGAGATCTAAAGGTTGTACTCTAATCCACTTGCTGGTTCCTCATCTTGAGATTCACATCTACTCTCTGAAGACTCGCGCTGTCTCCATGGTTCAGTCAAATTATATGACACAATGTGTTGTCACGTGGATGGATGGCTCAATGAACAGTATCTTGCTCACTTTAAGTAGTTTGGCGACTTGTTTAGTTCTTACTGCCTATTATGGTTTCATATACCCTTGGGCATCGCCTTTCTAGAAATACCAGCCAACCTATAGTAGCTTGTTCTCTATGATTTGTATTAAGATCACTGAACAATTACATAGAATATGATCTCTGATATGATAATAAAATTTTGAGGATGATCTTGTTGCATTTTAATGAAGGAAATAACTCTAGTCTATAAGGACTTGTTGTTAATATCAACTCCTTGATATCAGTGACATAATTCTCATTATGATGACAGTGCTCCTGTGACATAATTGTAAACTCCAACATGACAAAGGTGTCACCAATGATATGAAGTTGAGCTATAAAGTCCTTAGATTGAAGTTAAAGTACATCAAGCATAGAACACCATGGTTATCTAAATTTAAAATGGTATGAGAGCTAGGAGAAGCCAAGCCCAAGAAATAGTTTCGGATGATAGATTCTCTGAGGTTTGTATGCAATGTGTTTGGGTCTCACCGTTAATCAACTATAGTGTTATCAATATGTCTCTTAAGTTTCTTTGGTTTTTGGCATGACAATGGTATAAATCATCTGCTGCTGAAGGTTTTTCCTGGCAGTGATAGTTTCACGGAGGATGAAACACTCTATGTCATCTTCTCTTGATTGACATAATCAGTATCAGTAGTATGGTTTGTCAGATCAAGGATGGCCTTCATTGGCATCATAATTATGATTGCACCATAATCTCAAACTTGTTTGGCAATAGAGTGATATGACATTACAACATGGATAGATATGTCTCTGTTTTGAGATTTTCATCTATCTTATTCTACGAAAGGGCTCAGGGAATCACATATCTTTTGGCACAAGCATACTCATTTCTTATAGCCTCAGAACTCTCGCTACTCAATGGATTGGGTCTTTTAATGATTGGATGTGCATCATTGTTGGGTCTTCAAATGTTGCATCTCTGGGATAGTAAAAGGCCTCATTTTAGAATCTCTATGTATGTTACACATTCTGATTGAACGGTAAGACAGAGGCACAGTTCTCCCGCTTATATGCATCATTTCGGCTTTTTATGAGATCTAAAGGTTGTACTCTAATCCACTCTGTCGGGTTCCTCTAAATTGAGATTCACATCCACTTCAAGACCACAGACTGCCTCCATGGTTCGGCCTAATAAATTATATGACAATGTTGTCAGCATGGATGGATGTATTCAATGAACAAAGGTCTTGCCTACTTTAAGTAGTTTGGCGACTTGTTTAGTTCTTAATGCCTATTATGGTTTCATATACCCTTGGGCATCGCCTTTCTAGAAATACCAGCCAACCTATAGTAGCTTTTTCTCTATGATTTGTATTAAGATCACTGAACAGTTACATAGAATATGATCTCTGATATGATAATAAAATTTTGAGGATGATCTTGTTGAATTTTAATGAAGGAAATAACTCTAGTCTATAAGGACTTCTTGTTAATCTCAACTCCTTGATATCAGTGACATAATTCTCATTATGATGACAGTGCTCCTGTGACAGAATTGTAAACTCCAACATGACAAAGGTGTCACCAATGATATGAAGTTGAGCTATAAATTCCTTAGATTGAAGTAAAAGTACATCAATCATAGAACACCATGGCTATCTAAATTTAACATGGTATGAGAGCTAGGAGAAGCCAAGCCCAAGAAATAGTTTCGGATGATAGATTCTCTGAGGTTTGTATGCAATGTGTTTGGGTCTCACCGTTAATCAACTATAGTGTTATCAATATACTTCTTGTTTCATTATTTTTGCATGACAATGGTAGAAAGCATTCATTACCGGTTTTTCCCCGGCAAAGTGATAGTTTTACCTGAGGATGAAACACTTATGTCATTCGATTGACATAATCGACGTTAGGTATGGTTTTTCGATCAAGGATGGTCACTGGCATCATAATTATGATTGCACCATAATCTCAACTTGTTTGGAAATAGAGATATGACATTACAATATGACATATCTCTGCTTTGAGATTTTCATCTATCTTATTCTACTAAAGGGCTCGTGTGAATCACATTCTTTGGCGTAGATTTCTTATTTCTGTAGCCTCGAATCCACGCTTGCTCAATGATTGGCCTTTTAATGATCGGATGTGCATCATTGTTGTCTTCAAATGCTGTATCTCCTCGATAGTGTGCTGGCCTCATTTTAGAATCTCTATGTATGTTACACATTCTGATTTAACGGTAAGACAGAGGCACAGTTCTCCACTATATGCATCATTTCGTTTTCTTTATGAGATCTAAAGGTTGTACTCTAATCCACTTGCTGGTTCCTCATCTTGAGATTCACATCCACTCTCTGAAGACTCGCACTGTCTCCATGGTTCAGTCAAATTATATGACACAATGTGTTGTCACGTGGATGGATGGCTCAATGAACAGTGTCTTGCTCACTTTAAGTAGTTTGGTGACTTGTTTAGTTCTTAATGCCTATTATGGTTTCATATACCCTTGGGCATCGCCTTTCTAGAAATACCAGCCAACCTATAGTAGCTTGTTCTCTATGATTTGTATTAATATCACTGAACAGTTACATAGAATATGATCTCTGATATGATAATAAAATTTTGAGGATGATCTTGTTGCATTTTAATGAAGGAAATAACTCTAGTCTATAAGGACTTGTTGTTAATCTCAACTCCTTGATATCAGTGACATAATTCTCATTATGATGACAGTGCTCTTGTGACAGAATTGTAAACTCCAACATGACAAAGGTGTCACCAATGATATGAAGTTGAGCTATAAAGTCCTTAGATTTTGCAGTTGGGTGTTAATAATCATGAAGAGCAACAATTCATGTCAATGGATCAGCAGTTCTTCAGGAAGAGCTCGAAGGATATTAGAGGATATGGTGGCATGCATGATTTGGGTTATCTTGCTACTTGATTGGATTTTGGACCTTCTTCACCACCTGTGTCATAACAAGTCAATGGATATGTAGATAAAGAACTGTACAGGGACTTAAATGAGATGGTTTCTCTGGTGTATTCCTTCATTTTATGTTTGTGATCAATCTTATCCATTTTTCCATATGACCCAAGTCTTAAGTTTTCATAATTAGTGGACATCAATGGGCTTTGGACTTGTGTTTTTAGTTGATATTCATGCAATTTTGATAAAATAGTAGCCCCAAATCCTTAAATGGTTGAAACCATCATTTTGTTTTCCTGAATCACAAACAGAAATGTTGCATAAGAATACAAATGAAAAAGATTATTCTTATTCTCTGTAGTTGGCATTGCCCATTCTCTTTACTAAAAAAATATTTCCATCTATAATGTGTGTTGCTTTCATTGGGAGGCTTCATGATTTTAGTTGCTAGATATTTACATCTTGGTTTTGGCAGTTTTCTAGTGCGATGCCTTGGAGTATGAGGCTTCTACTTATTTTCTCAGCTACAATGACGCTGAGTGCCTTTTATTGATCTACCCTTAATGATACTATAGATAACATATCATTGTATGATTTGATTGGTTGTGATTTGGATCCCCAAGACCCTTTTTCAATGACTCATGTTCGATAATACTATTCTATGATCAGTCACTAAATATTGCAAGAGTAACTACTAAAAAGATTTCCCTAAGATATAAAGGACATATTGCTACTATTGAGTAAGGGATGTTTTGGCTGAGTGGGATGAAACAATTTGAACTATGGTCATAATATTTTCACTAATTTGTTGTATGCAGAACGATCTGCACCATAAAATCTAAATGTTGTTTTCGATCTACTGATTTGATCGGATACTCCTTTAAAAAACTATGACTTATGACATTTACTTATAGATGGGTTTCAATGTTCGAGTTCATATGTATATGGTTGGAATTTCTCTCATCATGATTGGTATTGGGAAGAGAAGGGTTTTTTAATGCATTATATATGTCGATACACAGTTGAGTATAGGGATATCATAGTAAAATGTGTTTGGATGTTTTTGTTAACAATCTATATTGAGTATGTCAAGTAGTGAGCTTGTTTTAACAGAGGACCATGAGTCAATAAAAGGACTGAATTGTGCATATACAAGGATATTTATGCTACTTGAAACTACCATAGACTCTATTGCTACATGTTTTTTTTCAGAAATTATGTAAGAGTAATGGTTTTGGGGCTTCTTTTCTAACTTGTGCTTCATGGTGAAATTATTTTTGACAATATATGTTGCAAGGTTCTAAATTACTTGATCCCATATGAAAACCATTGAACCTTTTGGATTGAAATCTGACAAGAGAATTGAGATATGAATACTGAGAAATATTTTTGTTTTTCTTTGCTTGGGAAATCAAGAGTAACCACATAAGTTTTAATGGATCCCCCAGGGAAATTATCACAGATCTTGAGTTGGGTTCCCATATTTGACAGAAAAAACAGAGGACCATACTTAGTATGATGATTGGTGGTTTTCAGCATCTGGTTGTATACATTTGGCCCAAAGATGAAATTGGTCCATAGGTTTTTCAGAAGCAGGAGATGGATCTATCATTGAACTCAAAAAATGTTAATTTTGAGTCTAGTATAGCTACATTGTTGAGCTATAAAGTGCTTAGATTTTGCAGTTGGGTGTTAATAATCATGAAGAGCAACAATTCATGTCAATGGATCAGCAGTTCTTCAGGAAGAGCTGGAAGGATATTAGAGGATATGGTGGCATGCATGATTTGGGTTATCTTGCTACTTGATTGGATTCTGGACCTTATTCACCACCTGTGTCATAACAAGTCAATGGATATGTAGATAAAGAACTGTACAGGGACTTAAATGAGATGGTTTCTCTGGTGTATTCCTTCATTTTATGTTTGTGATCAATCTTATCCATTTTTCCATATGACCCAAGTCTTATGTTTTCATAATGAGTGGACATCAATGGGCTTTGGACTTGTGTTTTTAGTTGATATTCATGCAATTTTGATAAAATAGTAGCCCCAAATCCTTATATGGTTGAAACCATCATTTTGTTTTCCTGAATCACAAACATAAATGTTGCATAAGAATACAAATGAAAATGATTATTCTTATTCTATGTAGTTGGCATTGCCCATTCTCTTTACTAAAAAAATATTTCCATCTATAATGTGTGTTGCTTTCATTGGGAGGCTTCATGATTTTAGCTGCTAGATATTTACATCTTGGTTTTGGCAGTTTTCTAGTGTGATGCCTTGGAGTATGAGGCTTCTGCTTATTTTCTCTGCTACAGTGACGCTGAGTGCATTTTCCTTTTCAGTGGTCAAATTCTACGAGGATAAGGTTAATTATGGAAGATTATAGGGTGAATAAATCCTCTCACTATGCCACCCTGGTGACACTCCCACTCTTAGGGACTTGTCTACTAAAAAGGTGAAACTGGATTTTGGAAATGTGCATATCATTAACCGAAGCTCAATATCATCAGTTTTGCGGGATGTTGGATTGCATTCATTATTTTTTCTTTCACTGTATTTTGTCACTGCAGTTGGAAGATTTAATGACAAGAAGCAATGTGACACAATGTTGTTTCTGGTTTTCTATTTTTTCTTTCGAGCATCACCTTAAGGAAGCCATGTAAATTCTAGAAAGGAGTTTTTTTTTTTTAGAAATTGAAATGGGAATCTAGGTTGTTAGTCGGGCTCATTGTAATCTTGCCAATTAGTAGGAGTACGATGAGGTGTTGGCCATTGCTTCAGCAAAAACACTGATCATAATGGAGATTTCTATATTTTTTTTGGTTTTCAAACATAAGAGGAGAGAAAATAATACTGAGAGCGAGAAACAAAGTGAAAACAATAAGTGCTAAAGTGGTGGCACTTTCAATGAAGAGATACCAAGACATCAAGGCTTGGTAACAGTCTCTTGGGTAGAGTAGTTCGTGCAAGTGCAAGTCAACTCTCAGAGAAAATTAATGGAGCTTGAAGCAATTTTCCAGTGAAAAATTTCCTCCTGCTCTAGGTTATTATCTTATTATACAGCAAATGCATTAGCTACAATCATTGGGAAAACAGGTGATTGGGATGTTTTAGTAGCTGGTATTGTATTTTCTGCAATTGAGGGAATTGACATTGTTGTGTATAGAAACCCCATACCCATAGCCAAGCTACAGTCTCTAGTTACAGAAAACTTCTAGAAAGCGGGAGTCTACTTAGGTCTTTTTTTAGATGCCTTCAAACTTGGAAGCTACAGATTATAACACAAGTGACCAAAGCCGCAGATGGATGCTATTTTTCAATTCTGAAATTTGCATAAGTAAATAGAACATTTGATATTCATTCCAGTGCCACAATTTCATACACCACTAATATTTAAATGGGATGTCACTTATCTCCTGTACAGTTACAACCAGTGCAAGCTATTGCAAGGGCCTTCTATCCCTCCACGTGGAGTTTAATTATAAAGCACATGATGGATGCCACTTTTTCAACATCTTTGTTTATTAATAAACAGATCCAGGGTAATTTGGGGAAAGAGCTTGAGGGTTTGATTCTTTTTAGACACGGACAGAAAATGAAGAGACCACTCAGGTTGAATTCAAAGGGGGAAAATTTGGTGGTCTACTGAAACATGCAGAGTGGCATCATGTGGCAGGAAACCATCGGAAAGGACATCATGCCAGATGTTGTGTATATGTATCAATTGTGGAGCAGAATAACAATGGGAACAATAATTCAAATCCTCAAGTTCATGATGATGAGAAGATTTAAAGTAATTTGTTTGTGGAAAATGGTAGAAAGAACAATCAATATGTTTCAGAGCATGCAGCATGTCTTGATGAGGCAACAAAAGTCTTATAAAAGTTTTGATAGAGGTAAGAGAACTCAAGGAAAACAATGAAGGTTGGGTTGATGAGTTGTGCAAAAATTTACTGTATTGGTCATTCTCTAGAGAGGGCATTAAGGCATTCCAAAAAAAAAATATCCCCCACTCTCTTGTTTTACTTATGAGTAATGAGAAGCACCATTGGCATGGGGAAGGAGGGAACTTGTTAGATTTTATATCAAATGTTATCACAAATACAAGCGCTTTTGGTGCTTCCTGGAAGAGCAATACATTTACCCTATTGTTGAAAAATTCATGTGTGATATTAGTGTATTTGATCAACCTCTCTCAGACCAAAGCAACTTAAAAGCCCAAAAATAATTATGCGCAGTGGGTCTGATAACCATACCAATGCTCATTTAGCACCATACCAATAGATGGGAACGCTGGGAACGCAGATGAAGGCTGGGAATGCAGAGGAAGTGTCACTGTGAAACATGGTAGATATATTGCATTATCAGACAATCGTATTCAATGTAGATATTAGAACTTTGGTAGATTTTCATGCCCTTATGAGTCTCCAAAAAACTAAGTCAAAATGAGCTACAAAAATCCAACTTCCAAAATAATTAAAACCACTAACCCATATCTCCAAAATAAAAATGGACAAAACCTATTACCAATAGCAGAATGGACATAACAGAGAACACCAAAAAATGAAACCACTAAATTACTAAGGAAGCCAAATAGCCACATTTCTAGATATTTAAATGGTAAAAATCATTCCTATAGGAAAATTTGGAAGGTTGTATGTTTTGTATTCGAGGAAAAAAGGATTTGAATGGTAAAAATCATTCCTAGAGTGAAATTTGGATGGATGGACATTCTGTAATCCAGAAGAAATGAATATCATAAAGATTAAAGTGAAGAGATAGATACATAGATCTAAATGACATGTCACATGCCATAAAGAATGACATGTTGGATGTTAAGTCATATACCATGTAAGTGAAGAGTAGTCAGGTGAGAGAAATTTTGGATATATGGATGGCTTAGAGATAGGATGCTAATATCTATGATCTATAATATGAGTAGAGGAACACTAAATCTAGTTATCCCAGATTTGGGTTCCATATAGGATGACTCATCTTAGATAACACACATTATTAATGATGATACATCTAACACAACATAATTTCACATTTGTGATGCCACATAACCTAACATGCAAAAACTTATGATAACCCAAGTGATATGTTAGAAATATCATAGGCCACATGTGATTTCAGATGCAAGTGGACAAGTGGGTGAGTTGGAACTGAGTAGAATGATTCAGATATCCCAATAATTAAGGCAAAACATTATAGCAAGGAAAACTCATAACTTAGAAAATTTGAATCTGGGTCTTTCTTTAAAATCTAGATATTTGAATATTTGGATTTTAAAGAAAGGTCCAGATTTTGGATATCATTATGATAGTGCAAATAACACAGTATGTATATTTCATATTTCAAGAGTGCGTGACAATTGAAATGTTGGTGTTAAGTGGATAGAGCAAAAATTGGGATCTAGATGTTGAGTGGTAGGTAAAACATTATGGATTCCAGGTGGTAGGATATGTTGGGCCACATGAAATGGATTTTCAAGCCGCTCAAAATGCAAATGACAGAGATTCCTTACATTTGGAGGTAGATTCCTTTAGAAAATATCTTTCAGAAAAGTAAATATCAATGAAAGCCTCCTCATGATTTCATCCTGACTTGAAACACCAGTTTGATACTACCATAGAGAAGTTAATAACTTACATTGAGGAATTCATTTAATATTATACTTTGGAAATTGTTCCTTGCATGGAGAGATTGTATTATCTTGATACAAGCCTCCTTTTTCTTATTAAAAAATAGAATGTAGTTAATTCTCATAAGTGAACCTGGTTCATAGATGTTTTTTTAAGCTTGATTCTGATTATGGAAATTCGTTGGAAAAATAAGCTATAATTTCTTTGGAGATGTTCCTCAGAGAAATATTCAATTACGAAGAAAAGGAAGTAGACCTTATAAATGAAAAGTAAATGTGATGAATTCAAATAAAACCTCAAAATGAAGAATAAATTAGGGAATTGTAGGACCTTTTATGTAAATTTTATGAGAATTTTAAATAAATGAGAATGGATAACAGAAAAATAAGAACTAATATTAAGCAGACAGAAAGAAAATTGTTGTCAGTTAGAGAAAATCTGATATTTAAGACATCTGATATTTTTGTTTCTTGTATCATGATGATTGTTTTATTTTCCTTTTTAATTCGATCTTTGAGATATCTCTTCTTAATCTAGTTCCTTGACATTTTGTAAATGGCATGTATACGCTGGCAATGATGGCAGTTATACAATTGTCGTTGATATTATTCATTTCTCAAAAAGTAAAAAGCATTTGTTTGATGCACTTAGTTTCTTTTTTGCATTCATAACATTAAAGGAACTGAAAAGAAAAACTTGCATTTGCATGTAGGATTGTGTTTTTTTTGCAAAAAAGGAACATTAGGAAATCTGCATTTAGTTTTGTGCTCAATGTTTTCTTTTGTTCATTGATTTGCTTGCTTACAAAATTATTTGCTCTCTTCCCTTTGTAGCTAGGTCTTTCATTGAAAAACTAAAAGTGAAAAGTTTGCTTATCATTCTTAGTTTGCATTTAGGAATTTCTACATACATCATTGCGGTACCATTGAAAGGCAAATTGTTAAGCAAGATCAACATAAAATTAATCTCAATTTATCTAAAAATGCATTGGAACCATAACAATAACATTTAGAAGGTCTAGGCTAGAGACGTGTTCCGGCGTCGTAAAACATAGCAGTTGTCGTTAACTTGTCTATGATACATTCCGAGTGTGATATCTCACCCCACGTACGTAAGTATATCGTAGCACGTCCCTTGGGGCGGCGTTACAGTACGATAAGTATATAGGTGGTGCTCTCACTGTGCGGTTTCGCATTAGACAACGCTATTACGGACTTGGGCCTCCACGTACCTTCGGGTATACTTGGGAGGAAAAATTTTAGGTGCTATCCATCCATAGTGAACCGAATCGGCCGCCTTTAAATTGTGATACACCGAACACAGCATTCGGGGAGATTTCCTGCCCGTACTTCTTGGCTTGCCAGGAGGTATTCTGCAGTTCACAGTTTACTGGTAAACCCTTTTTCCTAGCATTACCCTCTTTTTGTTTATTTATTTTTGGTTAAAATTAATCAGCAATCATGGAAGAACATAATCCTACCCCCCGTCGTTCGCGTAGATTAGCTTTAAAACCACCTTTACCACTAAAAGTTACTTCTAGTAGGTGAAGGCGATCAAAATCTGCCCAACAGTGATGTTGATGTTGTGGATGATATTACTTGATGCTTCATGATGGGTGTTCTTTCTCACTTTCACATAATCTTGTTATAGCCTCTGCTTGATGCTTTTTTTGCTATGGTCATGTCAGGCATTAATTAATTGTCTTCAATGTTCAATGTGTGAAGAGTGCAAATGTTCCCTTGATGCAGTTTAAATTCAGGCACAATAGACTGTTGTTATGCACCATGTTTCCCCGGCTCCTACATATTGGAATATGCCCAAAATGATTTTGGAGAGTGATATCCATTCATGGAAGGATATTTGCACTCGTCTTTCATGGAAGTTTATTTGCACTTGTCTTTCATTCTCTCATGAACCAAGTGAAATTTCTTGGGGAATTTCTAATCAACAAGTTTTAGGAGTTTGTGTCAGATTTGGGTAGACTCATAGAATGATTAGCTTGTGGCTGCTATAAACTCTTTTTGTCAACCCATGGATGCATGGGTTAAATTTGCACTTGATTTGTAGTTTCCAATGATTTGACACTAAGAATCATTGGCTGAATGTGGTGATTCGTTGACTTCTTTTCTTCTTTTTTGCCCCTTTCCCTTAGATGGTCATTCATGGGAGGGGAAGTTCCAGTGAATGTATGATTTGTGGTGTGCATTTATCTATTGGTTAACTCTTTGGTAAAATCCCATGACTGTTATTTCAATGGAACTTGGTTAAATAACAAACACTAAGTGCTAATTAGTAGTTTTAAATGTTTGATATAATAATTAATTTTGCTTTATAGGATCCCAAACGTGCTTTTTTGGGCCTGAAACTTTACATGGCACCCGTGTGTTTACAAATCATGGAAAACATTTGAGTCTTTTTAGGTTATTTCATGGCCATACTGGACGTGTTTCACTATGGAAAGGAAATTATGGTCAATAGGAGGACAATGTCTTAAGGGATTTCTTTCCATTGATAAGTAAAAGAATCACTAGTAACTGACTAGTTTCCTTCCTCACTTTTATCATGGAAAATGATAGAGGATATGTTTCAACTTCTTATAACCAATTCTTTACAACTTAAGGGAGAGGTCTTTTGGAAAGGATGATTAAAGTTATTGTAATATTTTGTTGTTTTGTTTAAAGCTTTCAAGTGTTCATTAGGTGATTTGGAGATATGATTTAATTTAGTGGAAATTTTTTTATATTTTATATTTGAATGATGTTCTTTGTTTGATAGATGATGACTCATGATGTTATTGTTTTGTGTATAATGATTTTTTTTTTCTTTTGGGCTTGGGCCTTGGCACAAAATTTTAATAAAAAATTTCATAATGGTTTTTGTGAACATTACACTTATTTTACTTTGAAAGCTACTTACAAATCTAGTAATTCTCAACTCTTGGAAACTATTGATGCAGGTTTCTAGATCGATTTGAAATTTTACTTCTGGAATATTCAGTGATATGTCAAAATCTAATCCTGGGAAGAAACTATCAAGGCAAATTGATGTATTATCATACTTTAAAAAGTCTCAATCCAAGAATACACATTCTCTTCATGCTTCAAGCTCCTTTGAACAATCTGTTACTGAGAGAGATGTTAACTCTTGTGAAAATGTATCTGATATCCATATGATGGATGAAATAATAGGTTCCTCAAGTGATCAGGGTGAGATAAATGCAGTTTCAACAGAAATTAATGATGAAAATGTTAAAGATATTTCCTTGGAAGGTGACACAAACCATTCACTGAAAAGGAAAAAAGGCCAGTGGACCATAGGGAGAAAATTCCAAGATGATTGGCTCTCAAGTTTTCCATTTATTGAAGAAATACCTTCTACAAATGAGGATTTACGAGAAGTTAAATGTCTTGTGTGTAGTTGGAAAAGTTGCAAGGTAGTGAAATTTCAGATGAAGCTAGATACAGTACAAAAGCATGCAGGAAAGGTTTATGAAAAGAAAATTGTATATGGTAAAGAGAAATCTATTGTCAGATGGAAATCTTTGGAGGAATGCCGACATAGCCAATTGTGTGGAAGAATACAAAAAAATATTTAATAAATAAGAAGAAACTTGAGGCAAGTGGAGGAACCATCATATCTCAATTTGAAAAGACGATGGAAAGAAGTTTGTTATCCAAGACGATAGAATTGAGCCTTTGTGTTCCACATCTTATGTAAGAACCGTCCTATGACAGATTATCCAGGATCGAGATGGAGATTTCTATCTTTTCTTCACGTGCCAAACTTTCCATCTTCTCGTTAATTAACAACTTCAGTGGTTGGGGAATGGGAAAGATATCTAGCTCAAGTAGAAATTGATGATTTGAAACAGGAGATTGCAAATGCTAGGTTTTTCGGCATTGTCTTTGGATGAAGATTCTGACTATTGATAATACTTCATGGATTTGCATGAGAATTTATATGGTTAATGACCATATTAGGCATTCCTATCTACTTGGGATTAAAAGATGAGAGAGACTTCTCTGACTGAAAATATTTATGAACTTGTTCTTAATACTTTGAAGGAAAGTGGTATGGATCATTTAACGATTGCTGCAGGGTGGTATGTGTTGGGCCGGATGGAGCATCGATAATGCAAGGACAAAGGAATGGTCTTTGTGTTCGACTAAAACTATCGACTTCACCATATATGATTAATATTCATTGTATGGCTCATAGGATGAATCTTGCATTTAAATATTAATAAATTTCCATTAGTTTCAAAAGTTGAAGATCTTGTACGTGAGACTCATGCATACTTTTCTCGTAGTCCCAAACGATATTTAGAGTTTCAACAATTTGCATATGGTGTTACGGATGGAAAAAAACTCTTTGAAAGATGTTGATACGAAATGGATCTCATTAAATGAGACCGGCTCAAAGACTATTTAGTGAGTTCAAATCTAGGGTTGATGTATGAAAATCGCTACAGTAGACAAAGCTCAAGATCTTCTTTTTCGACTAATGATATAGAAACAATGACATTGGGTGGAGATTCTTCCTATGCTACATGAAATGAATTTTCCTCATGAAAATGTCTTAGAATCGCACAATGTATATTGCCGAATACACAAATGTGAGAAAGTCGACGTACTTGTACATTGGATAATTTGTGTATGATGCGGACTCTTCTATTTGGTCCGAGTTTACAAGTTGGACTAAGATCATCAATATGAAAATACTAAAAAAAATTTGACGTTACGACAGAAAAGGTCTTATGTATCACGTTGCATGGGTATATGGTCCCCTTTCATTATATTAGTAAGGCAGGGATGAATCACCAAATATTTCCCCGTGGCAGGGAACCCGATTTTGATAATATTGTTATCTCGGTGAGACAAAATTTGATAGAAATTGCAAGATCCCTGTCATCGGAGATAAAGGAGAACGATTTCGTCGAGATGAATTGTTGGAGGCCATGTGTGTGGTGTACCCTCAATATTGGAACAATTGTCAATGTTTAAGAAATTTAAAGCTGATTTTCAAAAAGATTAAATATTTAGTAGACCACTTTTGCAAGAAAGTCTCGATACATGGAGAAGTGATTGAAGGGTGTTTTAGATTCATCAAAATTGTATCAACAAGGTGGACGCTTTCTTTGAAACAATGCAGAGTAAACTATCCTTTTATAGAATCCTAACAGAAAATGGTGCTATAACAAGATTGTGAATACTTTAAGTACTAGCCAATACATAAGAAAACATATCGGAATATTTTAAATTCGTGATTTGTGTCGAGCTATGATTTTTGGGATCGGTGGATGATGAGAGAATGTTTAGTGCACTATCATTTTTGAAGTAAAAGTTGAGGAACAAGCTTGATAAGCATGTGGATACATGTTTAATATTATATGTAACAAAGTATGACGTTGACAATTTTCCATATGAAAAGGCTTACTAGCGCTTTAGCGATACGATTGTGATAGAAGGGAGAAAACAATATAGCAAATTTATCTAATGAACTTGATACGAACATAATGTTTTGGAGGCTCATAATGACGGTACATCTTGAGAAGATCATGTTCACAATGTGAAAAATTATGACCAAGATGAGAATTGGGAAATTGAAATACCCTAGGACTCTTATTTTGGTATACATGTTCCAAGTTGATCATGCAAGATTACTACATGTCAAATTCAGGTAAAAATGGGTTCTATATTTTTAATTTTTCATTGTAACATTGCAGCTACATTTCTTTCATGTGTTATTTTAAGATTGATGTTTCATATTTAATCCTTACATTGTTTTCTTCTTATTTGTGACGAAGTAGTACAGATTTGATGATTTAGGACCTATTTTTCACATAGATAGCGTTTGACTAGTATTAAATGATAAATAACTAATTTAACAAGACTAATGCAAAGCATCAATGGGCTCATTCAAGTACATGAAACTACCTTGATGTCTAGTTTTGACATCTTAGAAAATTTTAATGGTATATATGTTGCTTGTGTTTGGGGAATTTTGCTGAGTTTCGAGTTTTATATTTTCTTGGAAAATAATTATTGATATTTGGAAAATGTGTGATTTTATATTGGTATTGGAAATGAAGCTAATTTTGATCTTTGATTGGAAATGAAATCAGATTTGATGAAGTTGGGACCTATTTCTTTTCACATAGATAGTGTCATAGTATTAAATGATAAAGAACTAATTTAAGAAGTCTAACGCTAAGCAACAATGGGCTTATTCAAGTACATGAAATTGTGTTAATGTCTAGCCTTGATATGTTTGAAAATTTTAGTGGTTTGTTTGTTGCTTGTTTAGAGGATTTTGTTGAGTTTGAAATTAGTCTCTTGAATGCTTATGGTTCTCATATCATGCATATATCGATAGATCGATAGATCCAGTTCTATTATTATAATTATTATTGTTTTCTTTATATATTTGGTGGTTTGAGGAAAGATATTTTATTTCCTTTCACTTTGTGGCATGATTTCGACATCTTCACCTTTTAGAATATAGTAAAATATTTTTCTTATTCTAGATTTTTCTTGGAAAAGAATTATTGAGAGTTAGGTGAAAATGCACAATGTTGTGTAGCATTAGTGTGATAAATATGGGATAGTGCAAAGCATAGTTTTGAAGATTAGTCTAAGTTGACTCGTACCTAATAAACTCAATCAAGTTGATTGTTGGTTGAACGACTAATTGTTGGTTCAATGGACAGAAGGTCTTGCAGGCACAAATACCAAAGGGAAAAATGGAGCCCATCATGGGGTACTCTTTGTAATTCTCCACCACTGCTACTTTTCCTCAAACTCCTCTCCAACCTCAATATCAGTGCTAGTAGTAGCATGACAAACAACACTACGCTTAGCAGAACTAGAAGAACGTGTTTTCCAAACTACACGAGAACTACTTCCCTCACGAGTCACCATGTGCCATGCTTGGTGTCGGTGGTTCTCTTCCTTCTACTCCTGGTTCAATTACCATATCTTCATTGGAACCAACACTCCGAACTCCACTAGACAAAAATTCAGCATTTTGTAGTAGTGATTCGCCATTTGTACTGGTGATTCGCCATGATTTTACAGGATAATATAATCTCATGAGAGATTCGCCAAAAAATTATATATACATATTATATTATTAATAAAATCGCCTTCCATTTTTCCTATGTATCATGGGGATTCGCCTATTTTATATATATATAAATTTAGGGGGGTTCTTAAAATTATCCCTGAAACTTAGTAAACAAATAAACTATTCCTATTAGCAGAAAGAGAATGCACTTGATCAAAATGTTTGCTATAGTTCTACCTTTGCAGGGCCTGTAATCACATATCATTTGCAATTTCCATTCACAATGAATCTTATGACCTTGCCATTCAATAATAAATCCTTGTATTATCAATTTTCAAACCTTGGCAGGCCCCCCAGGGCCTGTAATCACATATCATTTGCAATTTCCAAATGAATCTTCTGAACTTGTCATTCAATAATAAACCTTTGTATTATCAATTTTCAAAAAAAAATTATGTTGTCCTGGCTGTAGCTTCTATACTAACAGAGTTTGTCTACTTACACAAACAACTTGTTTATAAAATGGAAATAATAGTTGTGAATGCCAAAGAGGCACTAGTCCAGTTGATGTGGATCTGTATTTCTATTGGCTTCTCCACTAGTGACATGTGTTAACATGTCTATTGTCTCAATATCTTGCAATTGATTGAGTAATATTCAGTTCGTATTGTATAGTCAAATATTTCCTTGTATCTGCCAGTTGAAAATGATTCAGTCAGTCACTGCCCTTGTAATATAAGAAATTGACTTTCTTTTCGTTATTTGTGGTAAACAATAATATTTTCAGTATATTACTGTAGGCCATACAATTACAACCATACATGTATCCCTTGGGAAATTTAACTTTGCTCGTGTCCCATAAATTCTTCACCCTGCACAGGCCATATAAAAAATTACCATAATGAAGTCCTGTGACATTGACTATCATAGGGGAGGGACTGAGTTTCATAAAAGTAATATCGTCATAAAGACCTCAACTCAAAGAAGATGGCAAAAAAAATAAATTTAGTCCTCAAGCTACTATAATCCTGCTATATGGAGTATCTGGAGGAAAATGGTTTTCTTAACATGAGCTATAATAACCTATTCAAAATAAATGTCCCTGTCTTCACCTTTGAGAGGGAGCAAAACCAACAAATCCTGTCCTGTGTAGAATCTTGTGACTGTCTTTATCTGTAGATGGTGCAAGTGCATTGTCAACTGAGGGGAGACCTAAGGCCATGATAATAGTGTTGTATGTGGTCAGGATGGATAATGAGACCATGAGAAATCTTCAAGAAATTCTGAGTATAAAATTCTAGCTTAGGGTTGAGAGGCTACAGTGGGAAATCCTACGTGATATAAATGAACTGCTGATAAATGTGATGGTGATTCCTTAATGGCCTATGACCAGGGAGGGTGAATTGATAGATACTTTAAAAGAAAATAATAAAAGGGGCAAGGGGTGATCCTTGGGAAAGTCATGGTAGTGGGCAAGTGGCAATCCTTGGGAAATCATGTTAGGAGTCTGGGCAAGGGACGATCCTTGGGATTTCATGGTAGGGGTTTCAGGGAATAAATTCCCATTTTGGGTTACAAAAGGAAAATTACTAGAAGGTTTTCCTGTTCTAGGATGCTTAATTAATTTCCTTGGGATGTAAATCTTTTCAATATAGTATCTCATCTTTCCCTTTCAAGCAATGTTAATACTGTCAACTCTGGCCATCCCAGCCTGAGGTTTGCTTCCCAGGTTCTCTGCTATCAGGTCATTCTCTCCCCATCAATAAGCTTCTCTACTCTGTGTCAGCGCCTCTTTCATGATGAGGTGGCATTCACGTGGTGGAGCCAAGCTACACTGAATGGAACTACCATTGCTTACATGAAACTTCCTATTATCATCAATCAAGAAATGAAGCTCGTTCCCTTTCCTTTCCTACATCTAGATCACCCTAATGGAAGATAGGGGTTTATCACCCCATTTAGAGTTTGCATTGATGTTTTCCAATATATTTGGAGCCTTATTTTCAGCCCATAGATAATGATTGAAATCCACTTCTTGCAGGTAGTCTTTTAATCTAGTTGTCTTTGCAAGAGGAGTAACCAAAAGCCATTTACGGATCAGGTACTCCCATGGATTTTAGTTATGCGGCATATTGATGATTATGTTAGAAACTCCTTTTACGGTCACATGTTTGATCCCTAAATTTATTCTAGTATGGATGTCTTTCATGACAGTCAGAATTGCGGCCATATTTTTTGTGATTATGCTAATGTTATGGGTGTACATATGGACAAAGTTCACCTCATGATTCCTGATGAAGCCTCAATTCCAGGTCTGTTGGGATTGCCTTTGGAGATGGTGTCAAAGTTGAATTTGAAGGAGGAGGAATGGAGGGCGATTCTATGTTTCCTTCATATTATCTTTTCCTTGCTGATCTTTACTGAGTCCTTAACCAAGATGCCCCATTCTGCCAGTTTTTGGCTATGCGCAGGTGAGATCTGCAACTCTCCTCTCCCCAAGGTTTTACTTCAATGGTCACCTTTATATTTCTTTCGATTCTATGGTAGAATTTTTTTTTTATGCCCCTTGCATGTATTCCATATTATGAAACCAAGTGCTATGTCCCCATGGCATGCTCATAAGTTCAAGTCTAAAAGATCCTTGGGCAAGTGCTTAATGAAACTTTAGATCTCATATATTTTCCTGATGCTTCTCATCTTTGGAACCGTGTCTCGACTCTTAGCAGCATCCAGAGATGTCACAATGGAGAAACAAGTGGTTGATTCTTGATACTTCCCTAAGCAGTCTGGTAGAGTTTGCATCTCAAAGGCCCAATGTATCCTACTTATGCATTGGTTTTTTCATGTCAGTGTACATGAAGGCTGCGACCTTGGGCCAATATGTTGGATTCCAAGACTCGATCCAAATTCTGTCTCGAAACCTGGTTTGTTTGTGTTTGGTGGTGCATAATATGTGGCATCGAGTGCCATTTTTTCATAGGCATGGATCATAACAGTTGACCATTGAGGAGGGAGGTTGAGAAGAGACCCAAGGCCCAACCAATCTATGGTATGAAGCATTTTGGGCCTTTTCCTTTCACTTTTTGACCTAATCAGAGGGGATGACCTGGGACTATGAAATGATACCCCTGAAAGTCTCAGGCCAATAAGATGGGATGAGTAAAGATTGAGATTTGTCTCTGAGTGCTTCTTTCAAAAATATAGTAAGGCATCTTTGGTCCGGATAGCAAAATAAAGTGGATAGGGAGACTCGGGCCAATATGGGATGAGAAAAGATTGAGATTTGTCTCTGAGTACCATATTTCACAAATAGAGCAAGGCACATTTGGTCAGGATAGCAAATAAAGTGGAAATGGATCCCCTGAATCCTGTAAAAGACAATAACAATGACATTTGATCTCATAGTTAAAAGGGTTTTTTATTATGAGATGCATTTCTACCTCAGTTTCTTGTAAGTGACATAACCCACAAATCCTGTCTGAGTCCTCCCTGAGTTGGCTAGGAGCTCACTTTCTTTCAGCTTATCCTTGGCTAATTTTCTAATTCTTTTACTGTGGTCTACTTTTTGGGCTTTTAGATGGTTTTATTTTGATAACCAGTTCTTTGAGAAGACATTTTCTTCAAATTATATTGCAACTACCTATGTCGTTCTTCATTCTGGAAAGATTTGCTCATCTTCCAATATGAGTAGACCCAAATCATTGTTTGCATCCATTGTATAGCACAATTTCCTTTTCGGGTTCCTCCTGTCGCTTGTAATTCTGATGTATTATTTGTCCCATTGTATCTATTGGGTTCCCTCATCTTGGGACTTCTATTTCTCCTCTTACTTTTTCAAATCTCTAGTTTAATTAGCATAGGTATTCTCCAATTTTTAACTATATATTATGCTTTCAGTCAATGTTGCAAAAATTTGGATAAAATCAGTAATCGTTTTAGAAAACAAAAAAAAAAACAAAAAAATCGAGAAAATATTGGTAAAAAAACATAAAAATTGAGAAAATATTGGTAAAATTTGGCAAAATTAAGATACCACCAAATAGGCCAAAAAATGGTGATAAAATTGGGATGTTTGCAACAATGTTTTCGATGGGGTGTATCTTAATCATTTCACGTTATTTTACCTTTTTGGTTGGAATTTGTGATATTAACCATTTCATGTTATTACTTTTTGGTTGGAATTCGTGATATTTTTTGTTTGGGAGATTGTGAATTTTTGTTGTTTAAAATGTGTTTTTGAATGTATAAATAGATTCAGTGCCCTGAAAAACTCTGGGGCACTTGAACTGTGTATATTATAAAACTCAAACTTACAATTCCATGAATAAGGTAGAAATGTTTATGAATAAGAAATGTTTAAAACTCAAACTGCCATGCCTAGTAGAAATGTTTATGAATAAGAAATGTTTAAAACTCAAACTGCCATGCCTAGTAGAAATGTTTAAAACTCAAACTGCCATGCCTAGTAGAAATGTTTATGAATAAGAAATGTTTAAAACTCAAACTGCCATGCCTGGTAGAAATGTTTATGAATAAGGTATTAGAACATAACTCTCAATTCCATTTGATGACCAATTAATCATGGTTTTCTCTTGCATTGTTTTCTGAATATGTACATGTGGTTGGAGGAGATCATAGTGGAGGAGTTATTACCCATGAGTTTCCATTTTTAGAGATCAACAAAGCTTTTGAATTTTTGTTGGCAGGCAATTTCTTGAGATGTGTTCTCCACCTCTAACTCCCACTATAAATTGCTGCCTGTTTTTTTTTTACATTTCGATTTGAATGGCATTTGCTCCAATAAAATAATTAGAATGAATAAGATGATCTTTTGAGCATAGTCTCAGTGTTTGTGACAACGATTGCTAAATAAATTATAAATTTGTTTAAAATGGTGGTTGACAAATAAATTATAAGCTTCCTAATCGGAGGAATGTACAAATAGTATTTATAATTGTGCGATAGACCATGACATTGTAACAAAGATTCGTTTGCTAGTAAAGGATACGTGGGAGGTTGTTGCCCTTTCAAAATGATATTTAATCACTAAATAACAATTATAAAATTGAGAAAACTTGTCATAAGGGGGTCCAGTTATGCGACCATTTGGCTTTTATAAAGAATGTTAGACCAGTTATGATAATGACAAACAACTTAGACTATCTTTTATGTAATATTTTATTTTAGTAAATTCTATTATGTTATGGTGGTATGTGGGGATTATGGTTTAAATATTTTAGGATGATGATGACCGATTTATTTAAACATCCATTGAAATTAATTATGTTGTTTTTGTGGACTTCTTTTTACTAATATTGTCATATAATTCTATTTTAGTAATTTTATTATTTTAGAAATTTTATTATAATATGGTTATGGTTTGATGATGGTAGTTAATATTTATTGGAACTATATTTTATTCATTAGATATTAAGAAAGATAAGGAATTATTCATTTTTTTTGTTAAATGGTAAAAAAAACATTCTAAGATTCATATAATTTTGATAAATTAGAAAGTTAAGAATGTTGGTATTGTGACAAATATTTTGAAATTGTGATGTAATATGGGTGTACACAAAATATTTTAATATAAAGTGTTTTTCATCTTCAACTCTCTTTTTTTTCTTTTATTTTTTTATTTTTTATTTTTTCCCTCGAAAAAAAAACCTTAAATTTTGTTAATGGTATAAAATTTATATTTTGTAGACACACATAATGTGTGTGCATATAGGATCAGAAAGTACATGATGAAGCTAAAAAGAATAGAAGGAAAAAGAAATATTTTTTTTTTATGACTAAGAACTGCAGGGAAAATAACATCAAAAGAAACAAAGAAAATAAAGTATGACAACTAGAGCTAATATTTTCATTTTTTTTCCTTTTTTGCACTTTTTTCCAACCCTTGGGATTTGGTTCAACAAGAACCAAAGTCAATTCACGTCCCACTTGTGGGAATCCTTTGTTAGAATCCAAGCTCTCAGAGACATGAGCTCTCTTTGAGCCCCTGATTCCATCCAATGTTAAAGAGTCCTTATGATCCTTTCCTTTCTAATGAATGGTGGCAATTTCTTGTTGAACCATAGTGTCCACATTCAGCGTGTCTCCCTATTTGGCCATATCAATCATTTCTTCTTTTTTGAGTTGACTTTCCTTGTTATCTTCTTCAATCAATCAATATATCTTCTTCCTTTTTGAGTGCTTGAAGAAAAAAACACTCAACCTTCCATGTTTCCTCAAACTCCTCTCCAACCTCAATATCAGTGCTAGTAGTAGCATGAGCAACAAAACTACGCTTAGCAGAACTAGAACGCATTTTCCAAACTGCACGAGAACTACGTCCCTCACGAGTCACCATGTGCCATGCTTGGTCTCGGTGGTTCGTTTCCTTCAACTCCTGGTTCAACTACCATATCTTCATTGGAACCAACACACCGAACTCCACTAGACAACGATTCACCAATTTGTACTAGTGATTCGCCATTTGTACTGGTGATTCGCCACAATTTTACAAGATAATATAATCTCACGAGAGATTCACCAAAAAATTATATATACATATTATATTATTAATAAAATCACCTTCCATTTTTCCTATGTATCGTGGGGATTCGCCCATTTATTATACATATAAATTTAGGGGGGTTCTTAAAATTTTCCCTGATGAAATCCTTGGAGTTTCTGACAGAATTTCAAGAATCCGACATTGTTGAATTCTTCCACAACAATGGGGTCTTCATTTAGTAGCTTGAGGTCCATGGGTTCGTATCTCACACAAGAGCCTCCCTTTTTTAATTTATTCTTCATAGCCATCCTCTTTTATAACGACGCTGCCTTTTGAACTGACACTTTGCTGCCTTTTAAATTGTGACACCTTGCTTCCTTTTGAACTGCGACACCTGCCAATAGAAAAATTGAACAACAAGCTACTTGCATTGGGACTAATCTTCTCCAAGATGATAATGGATTGATGCATGAAAAACCCGAACAACGAATGATAGAGAGGTTCTTTAGGGATAAGTTTTAAATATGGAATTCAAAAGTGGAGAGCATGATGGGAAATGTGGGAGTGAAAGATAATGATGAGGGTATTTATGCTTTTTCATTCTTGGGTGATCATGATAATGAAATAGATGACCTCACCCTTATCCCTAACCATTAGAAAATTGACAACTCATCGTCCTCTATTTTGGTGTAGAAAAAAATGATTCCGTAGTGAAAATAGTTATAAACCTGGTAGATTCTCTATGGATTGGTCAGGTGATTCTGTAGCAAAATAATCCATTTTGTAGTTATATTCGCTGCAGAACCTTGATTTGAAACCATGGAAGTGAACCTAAAGTGGAACTTGATTTGAAACCATGAATTTGAACCTAAAGTGGAACTTGATAGATATGACTAACATGACATGACTAATGGAATGTTTTAGACTTAGGATAAAGTTTTATTCCATGAATTTTTCATCAATTTCATGAACCAACCTATTGAGACAAAATGAAACCTAGGTGAGTGACCCTATCAATAAAAATTAAAAATTCATGTGTGATAATAAGAACTACAAGAGGTGGTAATGTTTTTTGGACTCCCTTGTAACCCCTGTGGGTACCCATTCGAGTAGTAACACATTCGACAGAACCGCACACAGACTGCACTTCCACGTACCCTCGGGTATATAGGAATCCCCCCTCGAAAACCCTGAAACCTAATCATATTTCAGCCATCTTGATACTATAATACACTCAAAACAACACTCAGGGAGATTACCCGGATGTACAACAGGGTAGTTAGGTAGTATGCCTAAGGGTACAGTCGATCCTCCTTAGTTCGTGACGTGAAATATTGGGCTGACTACTATTGTCGGACTCCTGCGTATATTGTGATCTATAGCACTTGAAAGTCCTTGTGACCATAGTTTCCCCATATATATGAATCTCTCTCCTATTCTGTATCATGCTCAGATCTACCAGTTTTGATCCACTGACACCATCCATCTAGCTTTCAGGGTATTCGTAGCATATATTGGGCTCAAAGTATAGTAACGGTTTTCGCTGCCATACATAGATCTGATTCTTACGGTACATATGACAGTACCCAAACATCTAGGTCTAGCTAATCTAGTCCATGCCTGATTTTCATAGGACATTTGGCTGTATCAAGATTTTGGGTGTTTGGCCACTCTAGTATTGATCAGAGGAAAGAAAAATCCATAGGGATGTCAAGTTGATCACAGTGGTACCATTCACTTGTCAGCCCACATTTTTTTAGCCAGTCCCAAATCTGGGCTAGTGCTTTTATGAAACCCGCTCGCAAGTAATGTCTCCAGAGAAGGTGAACGAAAGAATCGACAACCTTGAGACCACAATTTCTACACTTTTTGGCCAAATCCAGGAATCTTTGTCTCCATTTGTGTCACATATTAAGGAAGACACATGTGGGGAGGCATACGAAGAAGGTGAATCCATTCGTCGCCTTCACTTTCATGGAGGTTCCCACTTTTCGGGTCAACGAGTTCCCAAGATAGAAATGTACAAATCTGATGGCTCGAACCCGATAGTATGGTTGGCTCAAATAGCACAATACTTCCTCCTTAATAATATCCATGACAATGAAAATAAGCTAAGAGTGGGATCACTTTACATGGACCAAGAAAGATGGAAATGGTGGAAATGGCATCAGAAATGTTACCCATTGACGTTACCGTGGAATGTCTTCTTAAAAGCCCTTTATGATCGTTTTGATCAGGATTCTCATTTCTTTGGATGGCTCACTAAGTTTTGACAAACTGGTACAGTCAAGGACTACATTGCTTCTTTTGAAACGTTGGCCATTATAACTGAAGTCTTATCAGATTCCTTTTATTTGGAATGTTTTATCAATGGCCTGAAGGAAGAAATCCAAGCCCAAGTTTAGATGTGCCACCCCTCTACTTGGTTGGATGCATGTCAAAAAGCCTTCGAGGTGGAAGTTTCCTTAAAAACCTAATTCAATCACCCAAATTTGTTTGCAAATCTATGTCCCAACCATGCCATGGGCCCCACCCAAACATTGAAGTTTCAAAAGGTGTCTTCGGAAAAAATGGATGAACAATGGAAACAAGGACTATGCTACTACCGTGATGATAAGTACGCCCTAGGGAATAAATTCACGGAACCAAAATTCTTCCAAATTGATGCCACTAAAAATAGTACTGCAGAGGAAGACCCCAACCCTAACATGGATGAGGACAAAGCAGGTGACACTCAACTAGAACTAGACTAGGACCTCATAGCCTCACCAGATGAGCCAGTTATATCACCACATGCCTTGGCTATAATTTCTTCACCCCAAACTCTTAAAAATCGTGGCTCCATTAGAAATAGTCCATTCGTGGTGTTGATTGATAGTGTAAGTACTCATAACTTTGTGCATAAGCATGTAGCAGAAGTAACCCATTGATTTATAACGTTTCTAATTTCCAAGTACTGATCACTAATGGGGAGTCCATGAAATGTGAGGGCTGCTGTGAAAACATTAAGCTTCAAATAGGGGATTATCACCTTAAAGCCTGCATGTTTTCCATTGAAATGGGTGGCTGCAAAATCGTCCTAGGTGCATAATGGCTTTGCACACTAGGCCCTATAACAATGGATTTCCAAGATTTATATATGATATTTAAGTAGGAAGGCCACACGCATACACTGAGGGGACTCTAGGTGGGTTCTCTTACTATCATCAGCTCGCATAGAGTGGAAAAGCTTTTAAAAAAGGGCCATCATGGGGTAGTAGCTCAATTTAATGTCATCCAAGCCATTAAATCCACCCCTCCCCAAATTCATCCACATATGCAACAGGTCTTAGATCGCCATTAGTGGGTATTTGACAAACCAAGGGAACTTTCCCCTTCTCAAGGTGAGCATGATCATGGAATCCCTCTGATACTAGGAGCTCAGCTGCCAAATGTTCGCCCATATAGCTATCCTTTTTCCCAAAAGAATATTTTTTAAAAAATCATCAAGGAGCTTCTAGAAGCAGGGGTTATTCATCCTAGCACGAGCCCTTATTCATCTCCTATAATCATGGTTTTAAATAAGGACTAATAATGGTGCATGTGTCCTCAATTTAGGGCCCTTAACAAGCTCTCTATCAAGGAAAAATTACCTATTCTCGAGCTGGATGATTTGCTTGACTAACGCCATGGTGCTAAATTTTTTACCAAGCTAGACCTCCACTCACGCTATCATCAAATATGCATGAATGAATTTCACATCCCCAAAACAGATTTCCAAACTCATGAAGGCCACTATGAATTCTTGGTCATGCAATTTGGTCTTTGTAATGCCCCCTCCACTTTTCAGAGCCTCATGAACCACCTTCCAAAACCTTATCTCATAAAACGTGTCCTAGTATTTTTCGATGATGTTCTCATCTACAGTCTCACCTGGGATATGCACCTTCAGCATGTTGACCAAATACTACAATTGCTCTAAGACAATCAATTTTTTTTCAAACACTCTAAGTGCTCCTTTGGAATGGAGGAAGTTGATTATTTGGGACACATTGTGGGACATGATGGAGTAAGGGTTGATCCAAAAAAGACTAAGGTAATGCAGGATTGGCCCCAACCCAAAATTGTGAAGAACTGGAGGTGATTCTTGGGTCTCACAGGTTACTATCACAAATTCATCAGCAACTATGGACACATTGCGCGTCCCTAACTAATAGTCTGAAGAAAAATTCATTCTTATGGACTGACACAGCCCAACAGGATTTCATGGCTTTCAAACAAGCTATGTGCTACACTCCAGTTTTGGCTCTACCTGATGTCACCAAATCTTCTGTGATTCAATGTGACGCTTCTAGTACGGGCATTGGTGCAGTATTAATGCACAAAGGTAGACCATTGCCCTTCACTAGTCAACAACTCAGTGGTAAACATCTAGCACAACCCATATATGAGAAAGAAATGATGGACATATTACATGTAGTAGACACCGGGCACCCATACTTATTGGGGATATGATTACAAATCCGTATTGACCATCATAGTCTGAAATATTTTCTAGAACAACATCCGTCCTCACCAAAACAAAATAAATGGATAGAAAAAATGTTTGGATATGATTATGAAATCATTTACAAAAATGGACGTGAATATGTAGTATTTGATGTCTTATCATGACAATTTAAGGATGATGGCACCCTTTTATCACTCTCTCTACCCCAATCATATTGGATTGAAGATGCTCGCCAAGAATGGTTCACCCACCCCTCCCTGTCCTAGCTCATTAATAACTTGAGAGATGATCTCAATGCCTCAACTAACTACTCTTGGCATGATGAGGATCTACGTTACAATGATCAAATATTTCTCTCCCCAACCTCGGCTCTCAAACCTTGCATCTTGGCTAAATTGCACTCCTCTCCGATGGCCCAAAATTTAGGATTTCAGAAGACTTATCTGCGCGCCTGCTGCTCCTTCTTTTGGACTGGCATGAAAAATGACATTTCTTACTTTTGTATCTAAATGTGATGTATGCCAACACAAAAAAGGGGAAACAATAAAGCAACTGATAAGCTTACAAACTTTACCCCTCCCTGCTCCAGTGTGGACAGACATCTCCATGGATTCTATTACTGTCCTCCCAAAGTCCGGAAAAAAAATTAGTTATCATGGTTTTTGTTGATAATCTTTCCAAATATGCCCATATTTGTGCTCTACCCCACCCATTTACCCCAACATTGGTGGCACAAAGTTTCATGGACCAAATATTGAAACTACATGGCAGGCCGACTTCTATTGTGTCAAACCATGACCCTACCTTCACAAGCAAATTTTGGCAGGAACCTTTCAAGCTCCAGGGCACGAAACTCCAACTCAGTACACCTTATCATCCTCAAACCGATGGTCAGATATAGGGAGTCAACAAATTATTGGAGACCTATCTACATTGTTTCACTTCTGACAAGCAGCATTAATGGGTCCAATGGCTACCTCTAGCTGAATGGTGGTATAACACTAACGATCATGAACCCACCAATATGACACCTTATCAGGTTATATATGGACAACCTCCACTGTCACCAATTCCTTACCTCCCCGTTTGTTCCAAAGTGCAGGCAGTTTATCAACTACTACAGAATTGTGTTGCCATGATCGCTCACCTCAAAGATAATCTACATCAGGCACAGAACATAATGAAGCAACAATTCGTTCAACATCAATATGAATGCTCATTTCAAGTCGGTGACCAAGTATCCCTACGACTCCAACCATATAATCATATCTATCTCAAAGAAAAAGGATGTCATAAAATCACACTCAAATTTTGTGGGTCTTATCAGGTACTTCAGCGTATAGGATTCATCGCCTACAAACTAGCTTTACCAACCACTTAACGAATCCACCCAATATTTCATGTCTCATGCCTCACAAAAGTGGTGGGGAACATTTTCATGGTTCAAATAAGTCTACAAGATTTATATGAGGAAGGCTCACTTTGTCTTGAACCAGAATGGGTCTTGGATACTCGCGAACATCATATTCATGGTCACATGATCAAGGAAGTACTAATCAAGTGGAAAGGCACATCTCTAGAAGATGCGACATGGGAACCGACCACTATTCTTTAGCAGTTTCACCAACTTGAGCCTTGAGGACAAGGTTGCTTTTGATGGGGGAGGGCAAGTTAGGTTCCAACCCTAACCCCTTTATTTATGTAATAAGCCCATAAGGGCCTAGTTCGGGTCACAGTTAGTTGGTTGAGTCAATAAATATTGTAAGCAGTTATCCGCATTAATAATAATTGTAAGTGGTTGACCCACATTCTAGAAAAGGGACCACAATTAGTTATAAAGAGGAAGAAGTGTAACATGAAGGCTCTACTATGCTCTTATAAAGGGACCAAAAGACTCTACTATGAGTCATGAAGAGGAAGAAGTGTAACATGATATATCAAAATTTTAAGACCTAGTACAACAATTTTCACTCTCACAAAGAGTAAAAATAAAATAAAATGGAAGCTAAGATGGATGGTTTGAAGAAAGAAGTAGAAGCTAAGATGGATGGTTTGAAGAAAGAAGTAGAAGCTAAGATGGATGGTTTCAAAAAGGTGTGGAAGCTAACATGGATGGTTTGGAGAATGACATGGAAGCTAAGATCGATGAAAAAATGAAAGGAAACATCGAAGACATGAAGAATGATTTAAAAGTAGACATGGAAGGTTTGAAGGAAGGTTTGACAAAGTTGATACAAGAAATTATTCCTAATTGCGAAAAGGTAGTAGAGGAAACTCATGATGAGAACAAAATAAATGTTAATCGTGATTTCATAAACTCTAATGTGGGATTGAAGACCCACCATATTCCAAAGATAGATATTAGGAATTTTGATGGCAAGGATCTCGTAACATGGATACTACATATGGAGCAATATGTTGATCTCCATAATGTGAAAAACACACAAAAGGTACACATTGAAACTTTATACTTAGAAAAAAATACATTTGTATGGTATCGATGGCTTTGATCTCGTAAAAAAATTGTCACTCGGTCAATTTTTACGGAGGAAATGATAGCACATTATGAGGATACAAAGAGAAACACCTTCTTTAGCCAATTGATAAATCTCAAACAAAAGGGTTCAATGGTGGGCACATTGAGGAATTCCAAAAATTGAATATAAGGTTAAATGATGTTCTGGAGGAACACGGGATTGATGTTTTCATAGGAACTTTAAAGGACAACATCCAACATGAGGTTCACCTTTGGGAATCTGATTCATTGGAGAAGGATTTCAGGTTGGCAAGAAAATTTGAAAGTAAAATTATGGTGAAAAGGAATCCTACCACTCACACCTATAAATATGGAAGTGTTGCTACTCCTAGACTTGCACAACCTACAAGGTTGACACCATAACAATTTTTGGGTGAAATAGTCGTCTTTTATTTCCCATATAAATTGTCAACTAGGAAGTTCGTAAACTGTGAGGTGCACCTGCACTAGGGATTAGTAAAATAAATTTAATCTAACCATTCAACTACTTTTCGTAAAGGGAAACACACTTTGCATAATTTAAATCTAATCTAAGTACACTTTGTGTAATTGAAATTTAATCTAAATACACTTTTTGGAATTGAATTCTAATCTAAACACACTTTGTGTAATTGAATTCTAATCTAAACACACTTTGCATAATTGAAATCTTAATCTATGTTTTCATAATTGAAATATCACTTACAATGAAAACTAACTAATCTACTCGTGAAAAATAAAATAACATTTGCAATGGAAAGCTAAACTATTTTCATGAATCAAATTAAAACAAACTAATTAAACTTACAAATTTACAAAGGGATGCACATGGTTGATGGGGGCACTTCCATTGTCCAATAGCATTCCAACTCGCAAAACTCACATTCTAAAACACAATGATAGAAAATAACCTTCTTTATTTATAAGCTCACAACTTTACATAATGGAAATCTACACTCTTAATCTCATTACATCAATAGCTCTTCACTTTACATCCCCTTCCATCTCAAGCCTTGTTTACAAAACATTCTATGATTCCTTCTCTCTCTTCTTTTTTTTTTTGATAGGAGAGAGTACTCATATTTATAAAATATTTGAGAAACAAACTCAATAATGGAGATCCACTATTTTCTCCATATATCTACAAGTGTCTCAACCAATAAGACACATCACCTTATCTTGCATGATCTTCCCCGTGCAGCATATCTTCAAATTTTCATGAGGAAATTCGAATTTGATCATGGGAGGCCACATAAGGGTGCCTTACAAGCTTCCAATGAACATACATATGTCACAAAACTCTTTCCACTTTTAAGGTATAAGCATATGCATATTAGTTCCTAAATTTTGATCACAAATCCACTTAAAAACACTAGAAATTAATAATATTTGGAAAACACAAGGGTAACCCAAATGATGATGAAAGTGAGATGAAAGTAGTGACATGGTGGAGAAATGGAGGTGAAATGGAGGTGATATAATGGACATGATGGTGAAAGTGGATGTCCTTTTAAAGGAAAATTCTGAGACCCAACAACAATTGGAAGAAAAAATAGCAAAAGGACTTTGCTACAGTTGTGATAGAAAATACACTAAAGTTCATAAGTGTGCTGAGAATAAATTATTTTACATAGATTGTGAAGAGGAGGAAGAAACTGAACAAGAAACTTCAAAATAAGAGGATATACACTAGGAAACAACCCTATAAAAGAAGAAATGAGTCCAACCATATCTTGTAATGCATTGGCAGGAATTACCACTCCTCAAACTCTCAATATAGAAGGACATATCAAGAAGAAAAATTTTATAGTGTTGATTGATTCGAGTAATACCCATAATTTGTTGTGTAACCAGCTCCAAAAATAGAAGAAGAGAGATATCCACGCCTTAGAAATAAGCCACTTCGAGGGGGCAACCTCCAATACATTACATAAATGAACAATTCTTGGATGATACAATTCACAAAACCTCCTTTCTATATATAGGAGTCCATGGGGCCATAATGTAATCCTAGTGGGCCACCATGTAATCCTAGCCGACCTAACAATAATAATTTAAGGGCACAATAATAACCAAATGGGGGTTACAAGGGTACAATAATAACAATAAGGGGGGCTACACTAACATAATAAGGGGCTACACTATTAATATAGGGACTTAACATGCCCCTCTCCTTCAAAAAAGTGTTGTCCTCAACGCTTGATTATTTCTTGATGTATTTGTATAAAATTCTCATCCTCCCATGTGAAATATTCTACGGGAAAGTTCTTCAACTTCTTTGAGATACTCTAAAATTGATCGTACTTGTCGATTCATTTCTATGTTGCTTCATAACTTCTTTTTTTGATGTCATGTTGAATCTTCACAATAGTTTCATTAGATTACTGCACCAAAGTTGGGTTATCCTTTGAGAGTTGGAGAACTTGTTGTTGATGCTCGATGTGATCTTCCATTAATTTATCATCCATATTTGCTATTATTTGATCCTTCCATTATCCAACAGCCTAAATTGTAGCACCCCAAGCCATCTATTTCATCTTCAATTTCTCTTCGTAAGATTGAAAATCGTTGCACTTGGTACCGTAATTTTGATATCTCATATTGCAACTCTTCATCTTCATGAGTCATAGTAGAGCCTTCTGAAGGTTTAATGGGTGCTGAATTCTTTTACTAGCTTTTAGGAGATCGATATTGAAATTGAATTATCTCTGTAATTGAAAATATTCGATATCACAAGTCAATAATACTCGGACTCCTCCCCCAGGCTTCTTTCAAATTCCGGAGTCGACTTTGATTTGGATTCTCCAAGATAAAGTTGTGTCCAATCTCCCACAATGACCTAATTTTGGACTGGTTCAGTAGAGCGAACTTGTACGACTTGCCACGTGTCACTGTTTTGTTCTTTGTCTCTGAAATTGATATCCAAGAAACTAAAGGCCGTGTACTTGCAACCAATTTTGACGGCACTCCAATCCAATCTCCAGAGAGAGAGTTATTGATCTTTTCCCACGATCACCTCTTTGAGATGAAATTCAGGAGCCTGAAAAAGCACTACCTTCCACAGATCATATCTCCAAAAATATTGCGAACCAAGCTCTGAAATTTTTTGAAGAATTTCCTCAGGATTTCAGCTTCGCACCATACGAATTTCAGATTCTGAAACTTCGTAGAAAAAAAGTTATAGCGCAAATGCCCGATAGCCTGTTAAGCAAATTCTAGTGAAAACTACGACTTCTGAATCAAGATAACAAATTATTGCAGACGAGCTACGAAATTTTTATACAAGCTTCCTCGGGCTGTTTTTCTTCGCACCCTAAAAATTTCAGCTTCTGAAACTTTGTAGAAAAAAATTTATAGCGCAAATTCCACGATGACTTGTTTGGAGCAGCGAAACCCTAGAATCCAAAGCTCTGATACCAAATGTTGTGTAACCAGCTCCAAAAATAGAAGAAAAGAGATATCAACGCCTTAGAAATAAGCCACTTCGAGGGGCAACCTCCAATACATTACATAAATGAACAATTCTTGGATGATACAATTTACAAAACCTCCTTTCTATATATAGGAGTCCATGGGGCCATAATGTAATCCTAGTGGGCCACAATGTAATCCTAGCCGACCTAACAATAATAATTTAAGGGCACAATAATAACCAAATGGGGGTTACAAGGGTACAATAATAACAATAAGGGGGGCTACACTAACATAATAAGGGGCTACACTATTAATATAGGGACTTAACATAATTTTATTCATTGTAAGGTAGCCAAGGAATTGAATTGCTTCCTATACCTAGCACCAAAGTTTTTGAAGTGATGGCTGCAAATGGAGGAACTATAAATTTCTCTGGAAAGTGCTATAATATCAAGCTAACCATGGGGTAATATGTACTGAATAGTCCAATGCTTTCCATTCCAATGGGAGGTGCTGATATTGTACTAGGAGTACAATGGTTACAATCTTTGGGGAAAATAACTTTTAATTTTTGTTATAGCATCATTTATCACCAGCTTATATTGGATGATTTATGCAGTGGCCTTGGGCAACCCTTCCCTTCAGACTTAGACATATTTCTCAAACAACAGTGTCTTAAAACCCATACGCGACTCTGCCCAAAATTTTCCACGTATATACGTGAGTCCATACATAGAGAATCGTGTATGCCATTTTAAACATTAAAAAATATATATTCTCCCTATTTTTGAGGTCGGGTTTATGGTTGTTCTAGTAATTTAACAACCACAGCCCATGGCCTAATTGTTCCCAACTATAAAAACTAATTTAAGGGAGTATAAAAACCCCTCAAGGGAATGGCCTAAGGGAGGAAGAGAGAAATAAATATAGATATTATACGTTGTTGCAGCCCTATCCAAATCTGATATATTCTAGTGCCTCGTCCACTTCCTAGATATTTGCAGGAAACCTCTGTTTCCTTGGGATGCTCACCACCCTATGTGACATCCATTGTGCACTATCCTTGGAAGAAATCTTGAGAGGCCAGGGCTGGACGAATCCAGAGGATGGTATGCTCGAAGGCCGTGGCAGATTTCAGGTGATCTCTCCACGTTTATTTACTTTACATGTCATTAATAATAGAAGAGACATCTTGTTCCTGATTTTTACGTGTCAATAATATTTTATACATGTGTAGTGATCATCAATTGAACATTTAATATTTTTTTAATGATGTTATGCATGACTTCCACTAACATCTAGAACATATATGTGTTGTACAACTAGGATATTGTGTTCGTTATTTGCTGATTTATAGATTAAGGAGCACAAAGTGTTGCATGGGATTTGCAGCCCGCGGGATATACTTCAACCGAGGGATATCCGGTAAGGTCTGCAACCTATGGATTCTAGTTATTTGCATAGAATTTGGTTTAGTGAGTCCTTCTTGTAATGATATGCCCCTGATCTGTGAAGGTTCATCAACCCAAGACCTTTAGGGTAACATTTCCCGAAATAGAAATGGCGACTCCACTGGGGATCACATTCATGTGATTTTCCATTTGGATTGTTTTATCTCTCTTGTAGGTTCATGACAGGTTTTATCAGTTTTTACAGTCTAGTAAGTATTTTTCCAATCAGACAGAAAACCTGGTCCCTTGATCAGGCTTGACTTTTTATTTTTTCCTTATCTTTATTTTCATACGCATTTTTTTCTCTGCACAGTCGCGTATACCTCCTGTTTTTTCCAAAGGGACCCGCGTATACGTGAGTTTCCTTGGTTACAGTCGCGTATACATGCTAGTTGCACACTGTAAAACCGCGTATGGATGGAAAATTTTGAAATTTTTAGTTTTCAGCCTCTGTAGTATTTTATGTCTGTGTTGAACCATTCCTGTGGCATATTTAAGGTCTCTGGACTGTGTTTATGGTGATTTCATACCCATTTCTCTCTTGTTTTTGTGAAACCTAAGCCATTTGGTGAATTGCCTTGTTTTGTGTGTTTACAATTGTGGTTGAAGCATCGAGAGCTTTTCCTGAAGTTTTTGGTTGTTCTGACCTATCAAAACATTGAGCCTCTACTTGTTTGCTCTTCTTGGCCCTATGCATTGCTTCACTTATGGTTTTTTCCTCCTTGGTCTATTTTGCTTTTCTTGATTTCTTGGACTTGTCTTGTTGCGAATCTTGAAGAATCTCGTTTTGGTTTTCTGAGTGATTGTTCGTTGCAAGATTGTGCTATTGTGTTGAATCAATTTATTGAGTTTCTTGGTTCTTTTTGCTCGTTTAACTCCTACTACGAAAGTAGCACAATTGGCTTGAGCACTTTTGGAGCCTTTTTTTAGACTCATTTGGCTTGATTCCGGTTCTTGGGTAGTTTTTGTTTGTCTTCTTGAAATCTCTTTTCTTCCATTATAAGTGAAAAGCCCAAAAAAAAAAATTGTTTTCCATAGCTTTTGCTTTCATTTTTTTTTTACAGTTTCATTACATCTTTTGAAGCTTTTTGATTGATTTTTAGTCTTTGTTTCTTGCCTTGATTGTGAAAGAAGTCTTCTTTTGCTTTCACTCTTTTTATCAAGTGCATTTTTGGCATTCTTATGCATAGGATTTCTATTTGAACTGGCCTTGTTTTCTGTCAAAAAGTGATCGAACCATTGTCTTGCTAGGGACTCTTTTTTGCTTCTTTAGAATTAGCATCTTAGGATTTTCATATCATTGGTAGTTTGCATTAAGTGCATTTGAGCCTTTTATTATTTTTTGTAACTTTATGAATCATTTGAAGTGTGAGTGTCTGAAAAGAAAAAACAAAGTTTTTTCTTCTTAGTTTCGTAGAACTTGTGTAGAGATCCTCCATCGAGGCTTGAAGTTTCTATGGGTGGTTCTGGTGTCGGTGTCAGTATAGAGAGGAGTTCTCCACTCATCTCTAGAGTTTTATTTCTGGTAGAAGAAGTAGAAATAGAGGAATTTCCGCAGCCTGCTGAGTCTCTTCCATCTCCTCTTCCTACTAGTTATCCTTACATTATTTAGTACATCGGACCCGAATCTCAAAGACCGGAGAGTCCTTATCTGTCATATTCCTTTCTTTCGATGGCGACTACTGGGAACATAGTTTCGTCTGTGAACACTGAAAGTGTTCAGACTCCTCTCTTAGTTGAAGGAGGGGGCACTATTGCTATATCTACGATCGCTTCTAGTGCTGCTGTGTTTGGCTCTAGAAACACCCAGCACATGCTTCTCAATCTGGTCCCTTTTCTTATGGAATGCCCACTAGTGGAATTCCTTATTTCTCCTTTTCTGCTACTTTAGCTATCTCCACACCCATTCCTTCTATGGCTAGTGAGTCAGCTTCATTTCAAGGGTTCCCCTTTGGAAGTGGGCACATCCCTCATTCAAATCCTTCCTTAGGATCATTACCTTTTACCTCTCAAACTCAAGGTTTCAACCCTTTTTCAGGAGGTCAAATTTCTAATGTATTTACACAATGGAACCCTGTTTTTACAATGTTAGGAGCAAGGAGTTAGTTTCCCACTGGTCAGAAAGGGAATTTTCCTTTCCCTTCATCGAGTACTTCTCTAGCTTTTTCTCCGTTTTCAAATTCTTGGAACCCTTACCAAGGGGTTTCCTCTTCATTCACTACCTTGGTTGGAGGGAATGGTCCTGTGTATAGTAACTCTATGTTGGGGGGGGGGGAGGTCCTTCTCTGAATTTTCGGTCGCAGGGATTTTCTTAAGGCCCAAAATTCTCTACGAACAATATCTAGCAACCTGGTGCCTCAAAAAATCCAAGTTATTCTTTTCAGAATGTAGGGAATCCTTCCTATGTAGGATGGAATTCCCATGCTCATCCTCTCTTACCATTTCTGGCAAGGTTAAACTTGCCAGATCTATAAAAATTGACTAACGATCCTATTTGGTATACTACGAGTTGGCCTCCGGTCCCCACCAAGCTCCCTTTAGACATTCTAAAGTTTAAAGGGAAAACTGGTGAGGATCCGGCAGATCATATCACCACTTTCCATTTATGGTGTGTTGCACTAAAAATTGTCACCTTGACATTATGCTATCTGTATGAGCTCATTATCACTCATAATTCTTCCTTTGCAAGTATAACACATCAGTTCCTCATGTCAAGCCTTAAAAATAAGAGAAAATCTCTCAAAAGTCTCTAAAACTCTGGTATTACACTTTCTCTTTGTCTTACCTACGGTCCCGCACCTAATGTTCATGACTCTTGCGTACCTGAACGCACTTTATCTGTGTTAAGGGTGTGGACCCCTGTAAAATATTAAAAAGGCGCAAGTAAGCTCAAAAAGCTCACTTTCAGTAATTTCTAGAAACCTCTGGAAAGAATATTGCAGTGGCAGAACTGCTCTTTTGAGGTTCATGTATCCCTTACCTTAAGGAGCTAACCCCTTGATGTGAGGAGCTTATTCCTTTGAAGGAGGATTCTATCCCTTCATAGTTGGAACTAAAACCTCCTCTTTTGCACTATAAAAAGAGGCATTGGTTAGCCTCAAAGGGAGTTCAAGCTTTAGAATTTTTTGAGGTAAAGTGTTGTTGGGATTCAGACTCATTTAACTGAGATTTTGTGAGGAAAGACCACATACCTCTATCTGTCTCGGTTGGAAGAGTGCAACGCTTGTCAGAGTAGAGGAGATTCTTGCTTCAGACTCCGAGAAGGCCTGTTCAACATCAAGGCTAAGGTTGTAAGGTTTTCCTTCATTCAAAGTTAATACAAATGAATTTATTGAGAAAAACAAACTTGATTGTATTAACTTTGAAATAATAGAATAACCTTACAACCTTAGCCTTGATATTGAACAGGCCTTCCTGGGGTCCGAAGCAGGAGTTTCCTCTACTTTGATAAGCCTTGCACTCTTCCTCTAGGAGCACACAGAGGTATGTTTTATAGTTATTTTTTATACAGGTGTTATTGAATATTTTCTTCTTTATGATTGCAGGTCTTGAAAGATGACACTTTGTTGCGACGAAAGACGACACTTTGTTGTGACGGAAGAACTATTGTTGTGACGAAAGAAATAATGTTGCGATGGAATAACTATTGTTGTGACGGAAGAACTACTGATGCGACGAAAGAACTACGGTTGCAAATAAGCATTTGTATCTAAGGTAGGATCGACACCTTTGTAGCATTTACTTGTAAAACGAATATATTTAGAGAAAGATAAACTTAGTTGTTCATTTGTTGCTAGATTGTATTCTGACACTAGGGAGATCGATCTTGTCTGCAAGATCGATTTATCTGGCCAACATGGTGTTCCTCGAACTCCTTGATCGACGACTCGATTAGGTTGAGATTATTTCAAAGAACCTTAACTAGAAATGCTGCCAAATGGTATATTGAGTTAACTGGGGGCATTTTTTCTACTTTTGGAGAGCTGGCTACCATTTTCTTAAATCACTTTCAGCTACCTATCCATTATGACGCTGGGACTGACCTCCTGGCCAATTTTCAGCAGGACAAGGCAACTCACATTTCTGACCATATTCAGGAATGGTGAAGAATGAAGAGGCTCATTAAAGCCCAAATTCCGAATGAATTCCTTCTCGAGTGGTTTTTGAAATCTTTACAGCCAGAAATTTCTAAGGATGTATCCCTTTCAGGGGTATTTTCTGAAGATCAGGCTATTTTTAGGGCTCAGCAATTAGAACTGATTTATTCTCAATCTGGAGTACTTAATAAAAAAAATTCCGATGCTCCTCACTCCAAATTAGACTTAGCCAAAAATAAACCTGGTCCTCATGGTGACGAGCTTATCGGTTCGATTGATAGCGGTGCGGCTAACCTGCTAAGTCAATTGCAGTAGTTATCTATACAATCTGCTTCTTCTGTTCAGGCTGTGCCCTCAGTGTCAACTCCTTCCCAGTCCTTGGAAATTTTTGTGGAAAAATAATTTCCTGTCATTTAATTTGTCAACTTGGGGGTTTCGTAAGCTTGTGAAGCATGCGTGCACTGTATGTGCTAAAAAATACCTTTCAGTTTAGATTAATCTAACTACATAATAACGAAAACCAATTCCTCTAATCTATGAAATCAAATAATGAAAATGAAATTCAACTAACCTATGAAATCAAGTAATGAAAAGAAAGAAAACAAATTCAAAAGAAAATATAGCGCACAATCACACTTGCAGGAATTGAAATTTAATCTAAGAAAGAATTTCAAAACATGTAACGGAAAAAAACTAGTTACTCCAGCATTAAATTATGAAGTGTGATATTTTTGAGATAGTGTTAACTAACCAATTATACCTAATGAACTAGAAAACCAAGTAAATTATGCAAAAGGTAACTCAGTAATTGCACTCATTAAACATTCAACCATTCAGTATTGAAACATGATTAAATCAATTTTTTGGAATGATTTTTAGGAATATTAGTGATGCAATTAAGTGTGGATCTGAAAGAAAAATGTGAAAGCATGTAAAACTCATTGTAAACAACTAATATATATTTGACTTTCTGCAACATTCAATGTGAAGTATTACCCTCTTGAGATGCTATGTGAGAAGTCAATTATGCCTTAGTCTCCAAATTCCTAGAAAGCAAATAACAATGTGCAGAGTAAATTCAATCATTGTATGCATTAGACATTCAACCATTTAGTTTAGGATCATCATCTTGGAATGGCTTTTGAAAAAATCCATTACATAGTTAATTGACAATTCTTTTCTAAGAAAATGAATAACAAAACAGTAAGGAAACTAGGCAACTTTGTATTCTTATTACTTCAATCTTAATTCGATTTGAAAACAGAGTTATCTATCTTCACAAAATATTTTCTAAGAACAATGATTACATAGTTATTCTAAAACTAATACTAAGAAATAAAATAAACTTTAATCTATAAAAGCAAGTAAATCTCACACATTTTAGGCAGCTGATCTAAAAGTATGAGAGATGGTAAATCGAGATGCTCCATACGTACACAAAACCAAATCAAAATGAAGGAACATTCATGAGTAAGGTGCCACAATCTAATTCTATATTCAAAGCTTGAGCATAACTCCAATTTTACACATTATTTGATAGGAGAAATCTTCCCCTATTTATACAAAAATATGAGAAGCTATCTCTTTAATGAGAGTCCATGAATCTCTCCCTATATCTCTAGAGTTACAATCCAAATATGAAGTGATAACGCACATGTCTTCTTAGAGTTACAATAGAAATAGGAAATGAGACACATGTCCTTATGATCCCATGATCTTCTCCATCCAAATTCGAATTTGGCCTTAGGAGGCCACATAAGAGTCTTTTGGAAGCTTATTTTTGACCTACACATGGCAACAAACTCATTCCACTTGTTAGGTATAAGTATGTGCATATTATTTTCTAATTTTTAACCACAAATTCACTTAAAATACAAGGAATTAATAAAGTTTGGAAAAACATAAATGTAACCCAATAGTGGTAATTGTAAGGTAAATGTAATGAAATGGAGGTGGAGTGAAGGTAATAATATGGACATATAAGCGAAAATGTAATCAAAGTTAATGACAATTTCAAGGCCCAACACACCCGCGAACTGAAGTTATTGCATGTCCTCATGTAATCTATTACATTAATTCTTTTTTACCCTTTGAGCTTTGACTTAACTTTGCATGATATCATTTGATAACTTCATACTTCTGCAAAGTCTTTTAGTTGAATTGCAACATGGTTGGTTCTTATGTTTCAACCATATTTTGTTGTTGCATTCAATTTTGATCTCTAAACTTTGCATAATGATAATTTGACTATTGTTGCAAAGTATATTTCTATTGGATTTCATCGTGGTTGGTTCTTGTTTGACAACCATGATTGTGTTTGTATCCAATTATTGTTTTGAGTACTTTTGAAAAGCCATTGTATGCTCATTATAATAATGTAATAGTCAATATCCTTTGAAAGTATGTGGACTTTTGAATGTGGTATGAATGTGGAAAAATGTGAATATGAATATATCCCCCCCTCCCCCCCAAACTGATGGTATTGGAAATTTTTTTAAATAAGGAAAATAAATGTTTTTTCCAAAAATTATCATTCTAGTTTTTCAAGGAATTCTATGGTAAAAATTTAGAAAATGACATACTTAACTTACCCTATTGAAATGGATGAGTCGCATGTGTGGTGGCTACAAAATTCTAGTCATAATCTTCTTCATGTGGGTGTACAAGTTATGTATAAAAGAGTTAAGATGACTTTTCATTGCTTCTACTAAAACTATTGAATTTGTTGCAAAACGGTGTTGATTCTACAGTTGTCCTATGATTCTACAGTTGCAGAATGGCGTTGATTTGTTTTGGCTGCATATAAAAATGTTGAAAATGATAGTCTTCATGTCATCAAAACTCGTTGGCATAATTCCTGCTATGTGAATATATGTTCTAATGTCAAACATAGCAGGAAATGTTTCGCTTAATGGCCATTAATGGATGCCACTAGTCAACATGAGAACTCTCACCATTGATGACAATGAGATTCAATATGCCCAAACACATCTTGCTAGGTACGAATAATTTTGTTTTTGTCGAGTACCTAGAAGATCCGATGAACAAGAGACATTAATGTATTCCCATTGTTCATGAGCAAGATGACTTGCCATTAAGGCATGAAAGCCTCAAGGTGTTTTTGTAAAGATTTTAGACTCAAAGGACTTATTGACTCAATAATTTTCATTGAAGCAAGGTTTACTTGTGAAATGAAAAGGATAGGAGAAGCAAAATGGAAATGGAAGATGAAAATGGAAAATGACAATGGGCAATAAGCATGTAAGTGAAATTCTCGCTTTTATTTTTGGGTTAGGAGTAGACAAAGAGTAATGAAAAGTGTATGTGAATAAAGGAAAATGAACAAGTAACTCTTGTTGGGAAAATAATTGTGGCTTTATTTGAATTGATTGGTTGGATTTATAATTCAAAAACGAGGAAAAGTAATGGTATTGATGGATCTGGACATGGACTTGTTCTTATGATTATCATGAAATTGGTCCTTTGAAGACCAATTGTGCCGGAAAATTGGTTTCCTTCAATGATCATTCGATCATCTCAAACCTGCAAAAAAACTTGACATAAAGAACATAAGTGTGTTCAAAAAGAAATGGCCAATTCCTCTCTGATTCTCACGCAAAACATTGAATGCCAAAATAAAACAGATTAAGGAAAATCAAAAGTGTTATATTCAGTCCAATTCATGATATCGATAACAATCCATTTTTAAGAAATAACCATAAAAAAATAAATCAACTCCCTGTTGTCGGATGACTTCATGTAATGTGCTCAGTAATATGATTAGCGTCACAAAGATTCGATGTGTCTTTAAGTTAAAGCTTCATAGAAAAATGCATAGCAATAATATTTTTAATGCTAAATATTGAGAAATCATCTAAATAATATTCCAAGTGTTCCGCAAGTCATTATTAAATATATCAAATTGAATCGCCATTTGTGTTGCAAAAAAAAAAGAAAATTAAATTTTTTATTTTATTTTATTTTATTTAAGAAAAAAATAATTAATAGGATAATTTTTTTGGACATTTCATGATCCCAATTAAGTCTTAAAAAAAAAAAATTGATGCAATTTATGGATGATCTATTCTGTTGGAAAATTTCCAAGTGGAATTGAGCATGTGAAATTTGTCACAACTCTCTCAACTTATTTTTTTATTTTTTTTATTATTGTTTATTTTTTAATCATGAGACACATATGTGTCTAAAATAAAATTTATTAAATCAAATTGGACTCTTAAACCACATGCCATGTGGAGCAGAGTTTGTTATTAACTTGGATTCTTCTGCTTTCAACTTGCCATGTTTAAACAGTTCAAAACAGATCGTTTTTCCCTCACGCAATCTGCAAAACGGAGCTCCGAAGAACCCTGAATTTCTCCCAAATGGCTGCAAAATTCAGCAAATTGTTATAGGGTTACCTAGTCCACCCTATTCAAGAAAAACCCCATGTTTCATTTTTTTCCTAATTCGCCTTGATTTTCTCAGAAAATGCGTTTTAAAATCGGGTGTTTTTAACATTTATGCATTTCTGGCAATTTCGTTTTCTGGAAATTACTTCTGCAACAAAATAAAATTGTTATGGTTTGATTTTTTTTTATTTGCAAGTTTTGATGTGTAATGGCTTGTCTCTCATAGATAATTTCATATCAATCTCCCTCATTTCAATTACCTGCAATGGAATTTGCAATCTTCTCTTCATCACCAGTCTCCAATCTTCTCTGCATCAGCAATTTCTTCATCTGATACACTTTCATTATCTATCTCTACAATTGAATATGCAATCATCTCTTCACCAGCAGTTTTAAATCTTCTCTTCATCAGTAGTTTCTTCATCTGATACACCTTCATTGTCTGTCTCTGCAACTTTTAAAATCGATTTCTAATAACTGTTGCTTGAGGAAGATCGAATATGGAAAAGAGAAGGTTCATTTTTTATTGCAGTGCATCGGTCTTTGCATGGATTGAAGGTTTGCACATATGCATAATGAAAAACCAAAGTTTGGCCTCACTCATATGCATGGGCCTCCTTTCCATGGGCCAAAAAATAAAATTAAATTAAAAAAAAAAAAGTTATTATGGTTTTTTTTTTTTAAAGAAAAATTATGCACATGCAATTCAATAAATTAGAAAAAGACTGAGAGGATGCAAACCATTGAAATTTTTAGAACCGATAAAAGGATAATGATTCAAACGATGATTTTCAATATAATTTTAGATCAATTTCCAGCAAAAACTTTTAACGAATATTTTTTTTTAAGTTTTAATTTTTAAATTCACTGATCTGATTTTCTGATCTTCCAGGTCGCAACAAGGTGCGGGAAGAGAGCATACTAGTCAGCGTCGTCAAATAAATTCATATTTTCACACACATATTTTATTTCTGATGGTTATAAAAAACGAAGTGATTCTTACTGCATCACTAAAATTTATTCAAAATAAATTAATCAACAAAATAAAAAAAAATTCTAAAATTCTAGCTATGTTTGGTTTTATTTTTATTTTTCCTATCTATCTAAAAAAACTATATTTTTATTTTATTTTTTAGTATATTCATGCTTCCAATGAATCCATTTATGGATTAGAATCTTTGAAATATTCATATCCAAACTTGAAAAATATGCCTGATTGTTTGTAAAGATATGAAAAATCATCTTGATCTTTCGATTTGTCGCAAGGATCTCTTGAAGAATTGATGAATGTTGTAGCAAAATCACTTTTTGATACCATTTCTCAATGTATTCTTTGGGCTGCATTCTAGATTCTTTGTCCATAAATGGTTAGTAAAAACTAAAATAAAATAAAAATAAAATACACTCTAGACTGAAAGCTAGTTCCTATGCACACTTCCTCGGCAACAGCGCCAAAATGTTAGGGCAAAATAATTTCATGTCATTTAATTTGTCAACCCGGGGGTTTCGTAAGCTTCTGAAGCATGTGTGCACTGTATGTGCTAGAAATTATCTTTCAGTTTAGATCAATCTAACTACAGAATAACGAAAAAAAATTCATATAATCTATGAAATCAAATAATGAAAATGAAATTCAACTAACCTATGAAATCAAGTAATGAAAATAAAGAAAACAAATTCAAAATAAAATATAGCGCGGAATCACACTTGCAGGAATTGAAATTTAATCTAAGAAAGAATTTCAAAACATGTAAAAGAAAACAACTAGTTACTCCAACATTCGATTATGAAGTGTGATCTTCTTCAGATAATGTTAAGTAACCAATTATACCGAATGAACTAGAAAACCAAGTAAAGTATGCAAAAGGTAACTTAGTAATTTCACTCATTAAAAATTCAACCATTCAATCCTGAACATGATTAAATCAATTTCTTTGGAATGATTTTTAGGAATATCAGTGATGCAATTAAGTGAAGATCTGAAAGAAAAATGTGAAAGCATGTAAAACTCACTGTAAACAACTAATATGTATATTTGATTTTCTGCAACATTCAATGTGAAGTATTACCCTCTTGAGATGCTATGTGAGAATTCAATTATGCCTTAGTCTCTAAATTCCTAGAAAGAAAATAACAATGTGCAGAGTAAATTCAATCACTGTATGCATTAGACATTCAACCATTTAATTTAGGATCATCATCTTGGAATGGCTTTTGAAAACATCCATTGACATAGTTAATTGACAATTCTGTTCTAAGAAAATGAATGAAAAAATAGTAAGGAAACTAGGCAACTGTGTATTCTTATTATTTCAATCTTAATTCGATTTGAAAACAGAGTTATCTATCTTCATGAAATATTTTAGAAGAACAATGATTACACAGTTATTCTAAAAATAATACTAAGATAGAAAATAAACTTTAATCTATAAAAGAAAGTAAATCTCACACATTTTAGGCAACTGATCTAAAAGTATGAGAGATGGTAAATCGAGATGCTTCATACATACGCAAAATCAAATCAAATGAAGGAACATTCATGAGTAAGGTGCTACAATCTAATTCTATATTCAAAGCTTGAGCATAACTCCAATTTTACACATTATTTGATAGGAGAAAGCTTCCCCTATTTATACAAAAAGATGAGAAGCTATCTCTTTAATGAGAGTCCATGAATCTCTCCCTATATCTCTAGAGTTACAATCCAAATATGAAGTGATAAGGCACATGTCTTCTTAGAGTTACAATAGAAATAGGAAATGAAACACATATGCTTATGATCCCATGATCTTCTCCATCCAAATTCGAATTTGGCTTTAGGAGGCCACATAAGAGTCTTTTGGAAACTTCTTTTTGACCTACACATGGCAACAAACTCATTCCACTTGTTAGGTATAAGTATGTGCATATTATTTTCTAATTTTTAACCACAAATTCACTTAACAATACTAGGAATTAATAATTTTTGGAAAAACATAAATGTAACCCAATAGTGGTAATGGTAAGGTAAATGTAATGAAATGGAGGTGGAGTGAAGGTGATAATATGGACATATAAACGAAAATGTAATGGAATTTAATGACAATTTCAAGGCCCAACAGCAATTAATGTTTTCCAAACTTCCAATCCCAAAGGAAATCAACAATCCGATGGGAAGAAGAAGGGACGGAATAACAAGAAAAAGGACAAGGATGGGAAGTGGAATGAAAACAAATCCAATGATCATCTTGGAGAGGGAAAAAAGGATAATAAAAATAAGGTTAAATTTCCATGCAAATTATGCACTGGAGATCATCTTATGCGCTTTTTCCCTAAAATTCAAGATGCGCAGTGCTTTTTAGCTCAACAGGGTTCTTCTAGTTCCCAGGCTGTCCTAACAAACCCTTTTCCCCAAGGGAAGCAATTAGTTCCTGGCGAAAATAAAAATATTGGGGCTTCCTCTAGGGGCATCCAAGAAGGGGAAAATACATAAAACATATACATGATGAGTGCTCATGCAGATATCGCTACGAGATCTCGTGACTATTGCGAAGCTATGTCTTTGAAAGCCAAGGGTGCTCTTAATAGTACTGAGCCACTTCATATTACTAGGCCTACTGTTGAGCCTATACCTCGGATGCCAAAAGGGTCTTCAAAACATTGGACAATAAATCCTAATGCCAAGGCTACCCATAACTACTCGATTGTAGAATATCTGGCTCAAGGTCCTTGTGCCATGTCTGCATTAGAGGTGCTCCAGTCTTGTCCAACTCAGCGGAGTGCTTTGCTCACTACTATTGGGGTTGTTGATCCAAAGATTTCTCTTATGATCACATTTGATATGATGAATTTTAAAAAGAGACTTCCTCATCATATGGCTTTCCATATTAGATCGACTTACCGGAAATTTAATATCTTTCGAACAGTCGTAGATGAGGGTGCTTCTACGTGTGTAATGTCTCTTGCATGCTTGAAGGGTATTGGATCTCCCACAGCTGTTCCCTCAGCCGCTCTTCTAATTGTATTTGATGGTCATTATCACAGGCCGCATGGTATTTTTCTAGCTTTTCCCATCTATGTTGGGGGGGAAAGACTGTAAATATCGAAGTTGAGACAGTTGATGCAAGCTTAGACTATATCCTTCTATTGGGGCGAAACTGGATCTATGAGATGGATGCCATAGCATCCTCATTATTTCGTATTGTATGTTTCCCTATTGAAGGGAGAATTTTCACAGTTGACCAACTGGATTGTTCTCCTGTAGATCTGAATGCATCTTCTGACTCAACCATTCCTTTGGTGAAGGATACCAAGCCACCTGTTGAGAATTTGGGGCTTGGAATATACACTTCCTTGATGGGTGTTTTTAATCTTCCGCTTCCTTTGGTTCATATCACTGCTATTTCATCCTCCAGGGCTCCTATTCGAAGAGATTTCTTTAGAACTCATTATTTTTCGGACCCCTGGACCTTACCATCTCCTACCTCCACATTAGCATAATTTCAAGTGGGTGTAATGGCATTTCCTATGTTTCCAGCTGAGATTGCTCATAGCTCTATTATTGACTCTACAGATTCCATTCCAGTTTCTCTTTCACCGAAGGAATTGGATGGAGATGTGGCTTCGGCTTGGATTCTTAGTTCATCTTCAGCTTAGGATTGCCTTGATACCACTCTTCCATATGAAGAGGCCATCCTTGAAGCAATGACTGGTGTAGAGAGGCCATGGGATGATTTTCATCATCAGTCTTAATTTCTCCCATACTTGTGCAAATTTGAATCAAGTTTTCCTAGCCCTCGATCTTCTGGTCCTGTTCACCTAGTCCTGAACCCTTTAGCACCAGCATAGGTTTTTGTTGAAGGGAACATGGCTATGATTTCTCCTACTATCTCGGTGAACATCTCCAAAGATCCCAACATTATAGAGAATTTCTTCATCGGAGCTGAATGTTCCCCTAACGAGATTCAAATTTACACCGATCTCTTTCGAGAGTTTAGAGATGTGTTTGCCTGGTCTTATAAGGAAATTCCTGGTATAGATCCATCTATCATTCAACATGAGATCAAGGTATATGAAAATGCTAAGCCTATCAGGCAAAAGCTTCATCCGGTCAACCCTAGGAAGGTCGCGGCTATCAAAGCTAAGGTAGAGAAGCTGCTAAAGACAGGGTTCATTTACCCGGTTCCTTTGACTGAGTGGGTTTCAAATCCAGTTCATGTGGACAAGAAACAAGGAAAAATTCAAGTTTTCATCGACTTCAGAGACCTAAATAAATCATGTCCTAAAGATAACTACCCCACACCATTTATAGATCAGATTATCGATGAGTGTGCGGGGAATGAGATTTTCTCCTTCATGGACGGTTTCTCAGGATATAATCAAATTACTATCCATCCTGAAGATCAGCATAAGACTACATTTCTTTGTCCCTAGGGTACCTTTTCTTACAATAAAATTCCTTTTGGCCTCAAAAATGCTGGAACTACTTTTCAGTGGGTCATGTCTTATGCCTTCCATGACATCAAACATATTATCAAGGCATATTTGGATGATTTAGTTGCTCTTTCTCGCAAGAGAATTAAACATCCTTCTCACCTCCGTCAAGTTTTTGAACGATGTCAGCATTATAAAATTCAGTTGAACCCGAGCAAGTGCATTTTTGTTGTCACATCCGGTTGGTTGTTGGGATTCATAGTGTCTACGGAAGGGATTCGGGTAGATCCCTTCAAGATTGAGGCAATACTTCAGTTGCCTCCCCTGTCTTTAATTCATCAACTTCAAAGTATATGAGAAAAAGCTAATTTTCTGCAGAGATTTATCATAAATTATGAAGAGATTACGAAAGGACTTATGAGATTATTAAAGAAATGAGTTCAATTTTTTTGGGATGAATTTTCTCAACACTCATTCGATGCTTTGAAAAAAGAATTGACCTCTACTCATTTATTGAGTCCACCCGATTATAGCATGGATTTTCTCTTATATCTCACAGCAGCAGAATCTACCATTGGTATGGTTCTGGTTCTGGAGGATGATGCTCTTTCTGAGCATGTTATATAATACCTTAGTCGAGGCTTGGTATGACCTGAACTCCAGTATTCTCCGATAGAGAAGCTTGCTTTAGCAGTTGTGCATGTTGTTCAGCAGATCAGACATTACATTCTTCTACGCAAAAATTATGTTTTCGCAGCAATCAATCCATTTTTGTTTGTTCTCAGTAGGTGAGTGATTGGGGGCAAATACAATCGATGGATTGTGATTTTGTAGGAATTTGATCTTGAGTTTATGTCTGCCAAGTCCAATAAATCATTAGTGTTTGCGGAATTGATTTCTGATTTGCCCTATGGAGAAGAGATTGTTTATGATGAATCATTTCTTGATGAACATATTTTTCTCATTTTTTCATAGGATCCTTGGTATAGGGATCTCATAGTTTATCTCCAGACTGTGAAGTTTCCCTCGACTTTTTCAAAAGATGAGCATAGAAAGTTACATCACTTAGCCAAAAGTTAATTGATTATTGGTGACACTTTATATCGTCGTGGGCTCGATTTGATCCTTAGGCACTGCTTAACTCTCAAAGAAGCTGAGGTTGTGTTGAATGATTGCCATAGTGGATCTTGTGGTGGTCATTTATCTGGGCTTGCTACAGCCCAAAAAATCTTGCATGTAGGATACTTTTGACCTTCGATTTTCAAAGATTGTATGGAATCGGTAAAAAGGTTCCATCTGTGTTAGGTTTATACTTGAAAGATGTGCGTTCATCCAGCTCCGCTCTTTCTTGTCATTACTGTTGGACCCTTTACAAAGTGGGGTATTGATTTTACTACTTGTAACCCGCCTTCAGCTAAAGGTCACAAGTACATTATCGTAGTTGTAGACTACTTCACCAAGTGGGTTGAGGCAATGCCTACTTTTGGGAATGACGATGAGACAGTGGCTCTTTTCCTCTTCAATCAAGTCATTTCTCACTTTGGTGTTCCCAAAAATATTGCAATGATTATGGCAGTCACTTTCAGAACAGCATGATGTCTCAATTGGCTCTAAAATTAGGTTTCCGGTAGGAGCATTCATCTCCTTATTATCCTCAAGCCAATGGAAAAGTTGAAGTCGTGAAAAAATCTTTGAAGACAATTCTTCAACGGACGATTGATAAAGCCAAATCCAATTGGCATATTATGTTGTATCCTGCACTTTGGGCATACCAGATGTCAGTCAAAACTGCAACCGATTTAATCTGTTTCAACTAGCTTATGGGTTGGAATCTATATTTCCTATTTAGTGTGAAATTCCCTCTCTTAATTTATTTGTCGAGCTTCTTCCTGATACTTCTAGTCTCGAAGAACGTCTCCTTCATCTGGAACATCTTGATGAGCAGCGTCGAGATGCATCTACGATGAACGAGGAACATAAGAAACAGGAAAAGGTTTAGTACAATAAGGCGGTCAAACCTAGGGTCTTCTTTGAAGCTGACCTTGTCATGGTCTATGCCCAAGAGAAGGATGCCTTGGTGGCAGGTAATTTTAAATCCATGTGTTATGGCCCCTTCATCGTTAAAAAGGTCTTAAAGAAAGGAGCTTAAGCCTTGATTGATTTTGACAGAAATGAGTTGGTGGAGCCCAGAAATGGGCTCTATTTGAAAAAGAGTGCGAACGTGATATTTCTTCCATATTTGATGGAAGCTACAGTGTCAGTTTTGTCGCCCTTAAACAAAGCACAAAAAAATCTAAGCCTTTTCTCCATTTGAGATGGTTTTAGTTTTTGACTTAGGAGAAGCCATAACCTTGTTTCATGAGTCAGTACTCCCCCGATTGGTTATCTCTTCCAATCATATGGAGGGTTTTTTTATGCCTCCTGCATGACACACTTATACAAAGTTATCATTTGCTGCCATAGTCAAACATGAGTCGTGCTTTTGTTCAAGGGAAGTTAACCTGAGTCGGCCTTTTTGTGGCTTTTCTTGACTCAATTTTCAGTCGGCCTTCCTGGTCTTGTCAGTATCTTGTTCTACCACATCAGATATTTGGTACTTTTCTCATGTTGGTTTGAGAAGGTCTCCACTGGCTTCTTGTCGGCAGGTTTGTCTCTTATCGACTACGACATATTACTTTGAGAGTAAACCTAGAGCTGCACCCTGGCCCTATTTACATCATTTATAGGTGACCTTCTATTTAACATTTGATCATCATCATGGGTCTTTGACTGATTGGTTTCCCTTGTGTTTAATGTCACCTTACATTATCACACCCGGGATTCATGCAGTACTTTGATTTCCATTTGACCCTATCAGTGGATATTTCGCCTCTTTGTCAACTTTCATTATGGTTTGGTTCAGAGGGTTTCTGTCGTGTGCTAGCTTCATCTTGTGCATGCCAGAAACATACTTCAAGTTGGTTACTTCGTCTTATTGCTTCCAAATCTTGGCTTGTGGGTTACACTCACGCTAGATTGATGTGGGATGCCTTAATTCCTTCCTTCCAGCAGATCTTTTCCCATCGACTGTGACTCATTTCTCTGGGAATAAGGTCTAGAGTCTTTTTGTTAGTACCTTTTTTAGGGTCCCATGATTTGGCTAATTGGCAATCCAAATGAAAATGTAACATCAAACCAGTCTTTGGAGCCCAAGGACCTAGCCTTCCTGGACTCAGATAGGGCTCTCTCTATTTGTGTAAGGGATATCTGTGTGTTTGCTTATTATGTTCTGATTTTAGGCTAGTTATGAAGTAGGTTTTTGGTTTTGGTTTTTAGGTTGTGAGGGATGAACTGATCAAAGACATAAGATAGGTAAAAATATGTCAGATCAATTGGGCTATGGAGTCGAAAAGGTCAAGAAAGCTTTCAAATGGTGATACAAGGTTGTTGAAGGGCCGATTTGATTCGAGGTAAAATGGATCTTTGGGCAAAATGGAGTGAGATGGAAATTAAATTTGTGAAGAACAAAGGATTTCAAACATAACTAGCTTAATATCTGACATAAACATGGTAGGGATAGCCATTAATCATGAGAAATGTAACTATAAGCTGATCAATGCATAGAAATAAACATTCAAGCCATGCATAGAGATATATGACTCTATAACTTTAAGAAATGGCTATCATACTTTGGGGAAATACATTTAAGACAAACAAACAACTCAAATCACTATGTAGGAACGCCTAAACATAGTATTTCAAGCTATTGGGCACTTTGAAAACAAAATTGCATAATTTAGGCAAAGGGAAAGATTAGTACAAGACCTCCTTGGCTCAACAAATGACAACCTAATCAATCAAAGAGTTGTTTTGATAGGTGGAGATATGGCTAGCCATGAGTAATCAGGGCATACCGTAAATCATAATTAGCATATATAAAACCATAAATGAAACAAGAAAACAATATTCTTCAGTTATTAAAGAGAAATCAAGGATTCTTTAATATGACTAAGAATGAAGAAAACATAGAAGCTATAAAGAAATAGGAAATTTGAGGTGCCTCCAAGGGCATGTCTCAAGTCTATTCTCTACTGTCTTATAGCAAGCAAGAACATGGAATTATGAATGAAAACTAGGAAACAAAACAGAGAGAGACACTATACCATTCTACCAAGTCATGGAATCCAACAACAATCCTCTTTCATCATCCAAGAACATCCAAGAGACTATCCAAAAGCATGAGACAAGTGTTTCTTCCAAAGCTTATATGACCATATATTTCTTCTATTCATCAAGTTCAGCCTTGTTTACAATGAAATCCTTTGGAATATATAGGCCAAAGTGAGGAAAACCTCTTAGTTCAACTTGCAATCTCATTGACCTATCCAAAATATCTAATTTTGTCCTTGAGGCTTTGCAAAGCCCAAGGCACAAAATATCTAATAAAATATCTCAAAAATGCTAAAAATGGGAAATATATTGACTTTTCATAACTTATCATGTACAAAAATAGCTAAACTCACATGAAGAAAAGTCACTTTTGAAAGGTTCAATTTTTACAAAAATACTCAAAAAATACATCAGCAAAAGGTCCCCTGACTTGCTGACAACTTTTGGAGGCCTTCCCGATCTCTAAACGAGGCTCATGATGGCTCGTTGGAAAGATCTAAGTGTCTACTTTCTGAAAATGTTTATTTTTCTCCCAAATAACCACTATAATTCCTCCAAAAATAGACCTATGTGTAAAAAAAACCAAAAAATAGGCCTTGCTGATAAACAGGGCAGAGTGTAGAAATAGCGAGTGTTTTTCGCCATTTTGGGGGAGAAAATGATCTTCAATTGATCTGAAAATTTCTGAGTATGTGCCCCTGAAATTATGGCATCCAATGATACCATTTTCATTCTTTGAGGATGCCCCAAACTGAAATGGCGATGCCCATGAGTTTTGGCCAAAAACCCAAAAATGACAAAAAACCAAAATTTGTCGAATTTCTCCCAAACTTGGCGAGCATGACCCTCAAGGGTTTTCAGAAACATGTTGTGAAGCTGAGGAAACAATTTGGAGCCTTGAGGTGTCTTTCCTCAATTTTGGTGTCGGGCGCTTCCCTTTAGCCTCCTTGAGTTTTTCTTGAGCGGCCTTCAATTTCCACTGGGCAAACTGATTTAGCTTTTTATAATTCCTGGTCATCCTTCGTTGAAGGTCCAAGTCTCTATTTTACTTCTCCAATTTCTTCTCCAAGTGATCATTAACTCTCTCAAGCCATGCTTCCCGATTTTTCTCTATCTCTTGTTCGAACAATGTAGTGAGAGGGGTAGATTGGAGAAGCGCATCTTCTTCTTCCTTTTGTTTCTCAAGGGCCTTTTTGAGCCCCATGGTTCTTGGCCTCTTTCACCTGGGATGATCTTCACCTTCTCTCTCATCGAACTCACCCATGAGTTCTCCCAATCTCACTTGTGCTTTGGAGGCCTCCTTTTTGTATTTTATGGCCCGTGTCTCATATACATCCGTATGGACACTCATCTATTTGCTTTGAATTTGCAAAAAGTGATTGAAGTTTCTAGCCCTCTCAAGATCAGTCCTCAAAGCATCAATTTGGTTTTCCCTATTGATCAAGAGATTTTCTAGCATCTAAGCTTCATTTTCAATATCATCACTTTGGATTTGAATGATGTTGAATTCCCTTTCCTTTTCATGACTGCTTTCTTCCTTGTCCTTCCCTTTGCTTTGGGTGGCTCTTTTAGTCTTCCTCCTTTTGGGAAATTTGACAATGGGCTTCTTGGGAAATTTTCCCTTGCTTCAGAGGGCCCTAGTCACATTTGGAGTTACAACTCTAGGCACCCTTTTCTTTGATGTCTAGGGCTTGGCCACTTTCAGAGAAGAGAGCATGGCCCCTTTCCTATGAGAGGCAGCTAGCACATGCTCCATTGACTCTTTACCCTTGTCACTTTGCTCCTCATTTTTTCCACTGTCTTGGATTTCTTCATGGATGCCTTGACTGTCCTTGTGCATTTATTTTTGAGGGTTTTCCTCCTCACTATGTTGCATTTGTTCATCATGCTACCCTTCTTCTTCATGAGGCTATTGTTCCTTTTTATGAGGCTGCCTATGTTCATCATTTTGTGGCTGCCTCTGTTCATCATGTTGTTGTTCATCATCATGAATTTTTTCATCATGCTCAGGAGTCTGCTGTTCTGCCTCCTTGTGATGTTGCTCATCTTTATCATGCTGCCCTTCATCATCTTCAGGCTGCTCACTCTCACTATGCTACACATGTTCATCATCATGTCCCTTTTCATCATCATTTCCTTTTTCATCATGCCCAAGAGTCTGCTGTTAGCCTCACTATGATGCTGCTCATCATCATGTTCTTTTTCATCATGCCCTTCATCCCCTTGCTGTTCTACTTCACTTTTTTCTTCTCCCCCTTACTGCCATGTTTCATGATGATGTTACTCATCATCACTTTCATCTTCATCCCCTCGTTGCCCTGTTTCATCATGTTGCTGCTCATCATCACTTTCATCTTCTTGCTCATGCTCTTCTTCCTCATCACGCTCTTTTGCTTGTTCTATGGTAAACTTGAGATTCTTGGGAATAGGTTTGCTAGAAGAAGGCGAAGGATGGTGAGTAGAAGGTGAAGGAGATGTATGAAATGAAGGGACAGTGGCGAAATCCGGATGTGTGATGAAAGTATCCCAAGAGACCTCCCTCTTCTCAAGCTTATGAAGAATGATGACTTTGATGAGGGAGTGATGGAAGAGGCAGGCTGTTTGATGAGAAGGAGGATTTTTCTGAACAGTGGAGGCCATTTTCTCGATACTTCTATGTAGGAAGAAAGGGAGATTTAGCAATTTGGCCCTCGTTAAATGCATGAGAAATTGGATATGATAGGCATAGACTTGGGAGAATCTTCCCTCGCAAGTGAAGTATTTCATGATGATCTTCATGAGGGGGGCGTAACTAGTCAATAGATATGAGAAGGGAAAAATGGGTGGACATGAATCTCTATGCTCAAGCTTCAGAAAGGGCTTGTATTCTTCTGAGTCCGGGTGGCTTTGTTTAAACCACTTCTCCCCGACATAAGGGATTTTAGTGTCCTTAGAGATGGATCTTGGAGAGAATTTGAAATCTAGGCCTGCCAGCTGAAAATGCTTCTCTCGAAACCTCAAAGCACAAAGGTGTGTTAAAGGGGAATAAATCTTCACCTCTTACACTCTTTGGCAAAAATATAGACACCCAACCTCATGGAAATTAAAAAGGACTGATGCATGAGCATTCACTTCTTCAATGGAAACAGGCTCAAATCTCTTATGCAGGCCACTCCTACTGTATTGCATGGGAGGCATCTTGTTTTGAATGTTCTCTGCAACACCAAGTTGTCTCAAATAGCCTTTGAAATTTTTTCTCAAGCAAAAACCTCTGTCCTGCCTATCAGTCACTGTTTGACCAAGACAACTGCTTCAAATGCTTTGTGAAATATTCTCCCAACACCAACCTTGTGCTCCTTCTAAATCACTGTTTTGTCTTCTTTTGTGCCAAAAAACAAGTAGTTATCAAATAAAGTAGTACACAGTCAAATTGTTACTGTGTTTGGGTAAGGTCACAAGCATCCTTTGTGTTTTGGTATAAACATGACAGCCTTGTATTTAGACAAAGACAAAACACCCCTCCCAATCAAAAACACTCTTCTTGTATTCATTGTTTCTCATACACATGTAGACAAAAGCACCTTCAAATTGATTTAAAAGCTTTTCATAACATACTCTGTTTCATGGAACAAAGGAGGCTACACTAGGTTTCACTGTTTTTCCACACAGAGAGGATTTTTGAAGTGACAAAGTATTTCAGACTATGACCACTGTTTTTAAATTAGGCTCACTATTTTCACCTTGAGACTTCAAACAGAATCTACTTTTGTTTCCCTGTGGGCTATCACTGTTTCTCAAAGGTAGTAAGGGTCCTTTAAGATGGTTAAAAAATTCACCCAACACTATAAAAATGTGTAACAACCATAGCAACAAAACACTCTGAGTTTGCTCAAAAATAATGCCCTCTAATCACTGTCTCTCTCTTGGAATTCTATATGACAAAATGTCTTTTCAAAACCACTGCTTAAAACATTGTTTAAACTAAGTTGAGAACCCCTAAGCACAAGAAAGGTGTCTTCAGATTTGACAAGGATTTTTTCTCCTTAACCCTGACTTATCTCATAGTTATTATATCATGAAATGATTTTTAGAACAACTGCTTCTTTTTGGAAAAAAACATGGCAAACCTCCCTTTCAAAAATCAAAAATTACCACGAGAAGAAGTGGAATACCTTGAAAAATGCTTAGAAAACTTGTTTGATTGAGTGGGCAGCTTCAAAGGTGTTTTTGGAGGTGTTAGGAGGTGCGGCATGTTTTCTGGAAAGAACGTCGTGCAACAAAAGGAATTCGGGTCGGCCTTCAGGCAGTTGTGATCGGCACCTACAGGCGCGCTGCACGCCACTACAGGTGCACCGCACGACAGTGTAAAACCTATGTAAAATTCCGTCTGAACGTGCCACGCACTTTTCCAAGCGCGCTGCGCGGGCTTAAAGCCTTCAAAAACTCTGAAAACTGCTTCGAACTTCTCTTGTTTCTTCAGTGGATGGCTAGGAGCGATTTTGAACATTTTTTTGTGTTTTTGATACTTTGCAAATGGGCTTGCAACGGTCTCTTATTCCCTTTTGAAGGCGAAAAGGCTATTTGGCTTTGAAATTCTTTATGAAGGTTTTGAAGCTTTTTTGAAAGAGGTATTGGTTGTAAAACAAACATGAAGCACGACTTTATCATTTATAATCTTCAAAACATAACAAACCCAATATTTCGACCAGGACTCTTTAAAGTGTTGTGGATGACATTTTTGGAGATCCTCATACATATGACCCATTTTCAAAGTGAAAAAGCCATTTTTAAGGCCAACATCTCTCTCAGTGTTTTTCTCATTAAGGCAATACCCTTCTACTGCCTCTGTTGAGCTAATTTATATACCTAAACTAACACAATTATTTATTATCAATCCGGGTTGTTTATGCTTTGAGGAAAATTCACTATATGTGAAGATCAGATATAATCAAACCTTGAAATATAATTTATTCAAAAGCAATACATCCTACAACTCTAATTCAACTTGTTCAAAGTAGAGGAAAAATATTGAGATGGTTCTTGACTCAAGAAGTCCACCTTTGCCTCAACTATCACTTAATGAATCAGAGATTAAAATCAAGAACTTAAGATGGATAAATTGTTAATGAAAGAATCTCTTAACTTAAGAGACACATAAAGTATTTCATCATAATTTATTCATCTCAATACTCAAAATCACAATAAGAAACTACTTGCATGCAAACCAAAGAAACTAGTTGTAATTCATCATTTTAGTAGAAGGGATGTTCAACTTGAACACTTGTTTTTCCAACTTCATAAAGTGATGAATAAGCTATGAACTAATGAAATCAATCATTATGCATGAACCATTAAGCAATCTGAAATAAAGCTTTGAAAAACCAGTTCTACAATCATCAAATTACAAGGAAATAAAACTAGTTAACAAGAAAGTGTACTTAGCTTGGAATGGGGGGCCTTCCACCCTTGCCTTGCACACTTGATAAGTGATCTCAGAAGCTTATCTTCAGTTACACATCCATAGCATTGAACAGCAAAATAATAACAACACAAGTCTTCAAATTAACTCCTCAATCCAAAGTTGTCACAATATAAAAGTATAATAAGTCAATAATACATAAGCCATCAAAGTTTTGGCTTTAAATAAGAAGTCTCATGAAACAAACTGATCTATATTCACTCAAACAAACCCATCTACTCTCATCCACCTATCTAAGTCGAATTCATTATTCTTATCCCAAGAAATATGACCAATCCCATAGAATCTCAAAACTGCCCTATTTCTATGGGATTTCTGAATGACTAGTCATGATTGACTAGAACCAAATGGGCCTAATAAAGCTTGTTCTGTTCGAACTAAGAATAGGTGGCTTAATCCTAGTTTCCAAGCTGTCCATCCATGCATTCAATTCGTGCCCAAGTGTCCTGCAACCACATCAACCATAGAGCTATTACGGGAATTTCTGAATCTGCCAATTTTGTACTAAAAACCAAACTTTCATAAAAACTTTAGAAATTGAAAAATTAAAATTAAATACCTGAATAGATATCAAATATACATCAAAATGGAATAAATGAAGGGAAAATGGATGGGAAATAGATGGATTAGTAAGTTTCTTTGAGCAAAATAAGACCAAAACTAAGGCCCATGACCTCCTCACTATTTCTCATTGAAAAAGAAACTCTGTTGAAAGACATATCAATGATATGTGAGGCTTTCTTTGACATTCTTGCAAGGAGATAAATCACCACTTTGAAACTTGTTTTGACAATCTCTGCTCCTGATGTTTTGAAAATGATCATGCCCACTTTGAAGTTGATTGAACTATTAGGTGCTCTTTGAGCCTTTCTTTTAACTGTGGGTGAAGAAACTCATTTGAAACTGTAAGTGAAAAACCTTGTTACAAAAAATCTCCACCATCAAGGCAACTGACTAACCTTTGACTGTGATTGCAGGAGCTTAATGAGATAAATCTTCGTCCTGCATTTGCATCGCAGGCTCAAAACCACATGAGAATTAGTTGTCTTCTCATGTTGAGTTTAATACTGTCTTCTGGAACACTAGTATACTTCTGCTCTTTGACAAAGACATTGAAACACTATACATTTACCTAATATCATCTTGACCTGTGGCATATGTATTACTGAGACTTCAAGGCTTGTTAGTGGCACGACTTAAGGGTGTAACCAAACTTTATTTGCAGAATAGGAAGGTCTGTTAGGACTGGTTGATAATAGATAGAGGTTCTTTGGCTTTAGGATAGTTTTCGAAGGGAGAAATGCCTAAAGCACCACTACCTAACTTAGGGGAGACTTCTTGGATAGATTTGGATTGTTCTCTTTGGAGCTGATGGACAAGCTAGTATGGCTGAGGCTAGATAGGGCTCGACAATGAGGTTTTATCTCGTCATGGGTTGATTGAAAAGGTAGGAGGGAAAAAATTTTCATGGGTGTTTTCCAGCTGGAAAATTTGACAAATTTTGAGATCAGCTACTAGAAAACTTGGCTTTAAAAAATATTCATCATTAACAGGTGAAAAATACTGATGACTAACAACCTTAAGGTTTGCAATCATCACTGGCAGACTCTTCACTATCAACAGTGAGGATACATCATTTCCTCCTGATTGATAGTTTCTTTCAAGTGTTCGACTTCAACTCATTCATTTGCACTTGCTAGATTGTACTGGGGCACCTTGATACTCATTATCATTGTCGGTGGGTTGTCTCGCATTTATTAATGGTGTACATCAATGACCGGTAATCAAACAATTTCTCACATGGTCGACTTCAGCTTATTTATTCCCATAGTGTAGAATTGTTCCATGGTGATCGGTGAGGACCTCGGGTTTTCATCAGCATGATTTGGTTCACTTTGATAGTTCCTTCAATTTTCTGCTAGTGACACCATCCACCCTTATATGTTGCAGTTTCATCACAGCGACATCTTATATTTTGGCTCTCGAGTTGTGTGTTGTACCATTTGTTCCACCACTTATGATTTGGTACTTGGAGATTCATTTGTGACTTTTGTGATCAAATATCTATTGCAACATCATTGATCATCCTTCTAAATGTGATACTTGGACTTGATTCTGACTTGTACTTCCAGGCAGTGATCAGATGAGTCACTATGTACCTTACATTTTAGCTATACTTGTATACATATTGGATCCGCCCTATACTTCATATGTGGACATTCTTTTCTTTCACTGAGCATGTGTATGCCACCTCATACATGAGCTATCTTTTTTATCTCTCTCACAGGTTTTTTCGCAGGTTGAAATCTAGTGAAGTCCTCTCTAGTCCTCACAAGGTTCTTTCTATGCACATAATACATTTAGGCCATAATGTAACCCTTATGATCTCATATATTAGGGGGCATCTGTTATAGCATCATTTATCACTAGCTTATACTTTATTATTTATGCATTGCCCTTGGGAAACCCTTCCCTTCAAACTTGGCCATATTTCTCAAAAAACAGTATCTTAAAACTCATACGCGACTCTACCCATAATCTTCCACGTATATATGCGATTCCATACATAGAGAATTGTGTATGCTATTTTAAACATTAAATATATATATATATATATATATATATATATATATATATATATATATTCCCACTATTTTTGAGGCGGGGTTCAATCACAGTTGTTTTAGTAACAGTATGCAGTGCCCATGGCGTAACTGTTCCCAACTGTAAAAACTACTTTGAGGGAGTATAAAATCCCCTCAAGGGAATGGCCTAAGGGAGGAGGAGAGAGATAAATATAGATATTATACGTTTTTGGAGCCCTATCCAAGTCTGATATATTCCCGTGCCTCCTGCACTTCCCATATATTTGCAGGAAACCCCTGTTTCCTTGAGATGCTCACCACCCTATGTGACATCCATTGTGCATTATCCTTGGAAGAAATATTGAGAGGCTAGGGTTGAACGGATCTAGAGGATGGTATGCTCGAAGGTCGTGGCAGATTTCAGGTGATATCTCCACATTTATTTATTGTACATGTCATTAATAATAGAAGAGTGATCTTGTTCCTTATGTTTACATGTCATTAATCTTTTATAAATGTGTAGTGATCATAAATTGAACATTTAATATATTTTTTTATGATGTTATGCATGATTTCCACTAACATCTAGAATATATATGTGTTTTAAAACTTGTATTTTGTGTTTTCTCTTTGTTGATTTACAGATTAAGGAGCACAAAGTGTTGCAAGGGGTTTTCACCCCGCGGGATCTACTTCAACCGAGGGATATCCGGGTAAGGTCTGCAACCTGTGGATTCTGGTTATTTTCATAGAATTTGGTTTAGTGAGTCCTTCTTGTAATGGTATGCCCCTGATCTGTGAAGGTTCATCAACCCAAGACCTTTAGGGTAACATTTCCCGAAACAAATTTCAAGAAATTTTCTTGAATTTTTTTTCGAAAGGAAAGGAATTTCAATTACAGGGTATGGAAAGGAAGCCAGGAAAGATAATAAGCTCTAATGTCATGAAAAAGGTTTTGAAGAAAGAAAAATGAGGCATAATTGCACAATTTATATGATCATTAGAAGTTCCAACATCAAAATCATATATTTCTCCATATCTCCAAAAAGTCTTGGACAATCATTCTAAGGTGTTTGAAACTCCCAAAGGACTCCCACCTATTTGTGATCGTGATCATGTTGTTCATTTGATTCCAGGAAGTGTTCCTCCAAACATTAGGCCTTACAGATATCCTTATGTCCAAAAGAGTGAAATTGAACGTATGATTACAAAAATGTTAGAGGCTGATATAATTAAACCTATTCAAAGTCCTTCCTTTGCTCCAGTAGTACTGGTTCACAAGAAGGATGGATCATGTCGAATGTGTCCAGATTATAGAGAGCTCAATAAGCTCACTATTAAAGATAAATTTCCCATTCCTATCATTGATGAATTATTTGATGAATTACATGGAGCAATTTAGTTTACCAATTTGGATCTTCGTTCAGGATAGCATCAAATTAGAATGAAGACTGAAGATATTCTAAAAACAACATTTCGAACTCATGAGGGTCATTATGAAATTTTTCTCATGCCTTTTGGTCTTACCAATGCACCTTCTACATTTCAAGGGCTGATGAATTCCATTTCCAAACCCTTCCTTAAAAAATTTGTGTTAGTAATTTTGATGATAAACTAATCTACAATAGGTCTTGGAAGGATCATGTTCAACATGTTGATAGGCTACTCAAAATATTGGAGGAGAAACAATTATATGAAAAAACCTCCAAATGTTTCTTTGGAGTACAAGAGGTGGAACATCGGGATCATATTGTATCTCAGGATGGTGTTAAGGTATACCCTAACAAAATTAAATCCATTAAGGAATGGAAATTCCCTGCAACCATAAAGAAGTTGCAAGGATTTCTCGGGTTAACAGGGTATTATCACAATTTTGTCAAGAATCATGGGAGAATAGCAGCACCTCTAACAACATTATTGAATAAATATGCATTTTCATGGATGCCTAAAGAAACTAAGTCATTTGAACATATTAAAGAGGCAATGTCCCAAGAATTGGTCTTATCTACGCCAGAATTCACAAAAAACTTTATTATGGAATGTGATGCCTCAGGATATGTAATTCATGTTATTTTAATGCAAGAAGGAATACCCATTGCTTTTGAAATTCATCCAATCAAAGGAAAGTATTTATAGAAATTTATTTATGAGAAGGAAATGTTGGAAATACTACATGCACTAAATAAATGACGACCTTATCTAATGGCAAGACACTTCAAGGTTAAAACTAATCATTCTATTCTTAAATAATTTTTGGAACAAAGACTATCTTCAGAAGAACAACAAAAATGGGTCACCAATATGTTGGGTTATGAATTTGAAATCATCTACAAAAAAGGGAAGCTAAATGTTGTTGCAAATGCACTCTCAAGAAAGGATGACGATGTGGAAGCATTGCTTTGTGTCGTTTCTATTATCCAACTAGATTGGATAACTGAAGCAAGGGAGGAATGGAAGAATCATGAAGAAGTGTGGACACTCATTCAAAAGTTGCAGCAAGATCCCAGTACATATGATACATTTAGTTGGAAAAATGATTCCTTATGGTACAAAGATCACTTATATATTTGTAAGAATTCCCAACTAAAACAAAGATTGTTTTGGAATAGCACACCTCTCCCTTAGGAGGACACTCAAGATTTTTAAAAACTTACCACAGGGTGAAGAAAGAATTTTTTGGGATGGCCTTAAAATTGATATTCAAATTTTTTTGGCAAAATGTTTGGTTTTCCTGAAAAATAAAGTTGAGACAATTAAGACCTCGGGTCTGTTACAACCTTTATCCATTCCAAGTCAACATTGGGAGGAGCTTTCAATGGATTTTATCACAGGTTTACCTAATTATGAAGGAAAGAGTGTCATGATAGTGGTAGTTGATAGACTTGCCAAGTATGCACACTTTTTTTCATTATCTCATCCATTTAAAGCAAGTACAGTTTCTATTGTATTTTTGGAAACAATTAAAAAGCTACATGGAAACCCAAAGATTATTGTAAGTGATAGAGATCCCATTTTGACTAGATATTTTTGGACGGAATTATTTTCTTGTTTGGGTACTCAAATAGCTCATCGCTCATCTTATCATCCTTAATCTGATGGGAAAACTGAGATAGTGAACAAAATTTTGGAAGGATATCTTCGTTCTTTTGTATCCAATAAACAAACACAATGGGTCAGGTGGTTACCTCTGGCTGAACAGTTTTATAACACTTCCTTCCATACTGCAATAAAAATGACCCCATTTATGGCACTTTATGGACATAATCCATTGTCCATCACATCATCTTTGAGAGAAAATTATAAGGTTCAAACAGTGTAATATCACATCAAGCATCAGCAACAAGTTCTCCAACTCTTAAAGGATAACCTAAATTTGGCATAAAATAAAGTGAAACAACAAGCAGATCAACATCGCAACGATAGAATTTTTGATGTAGGAGACTGGGTTATTTTATGGCTACAACCATACAAACAAATGTCCCTCAAGAAAGATAAGAAGGATAATAAATTATCACCAAAGTACTATGGTCCTTACAAGGTGTTGCAAAAGATTGGTACTATGGAATACAAATTGGAGCTTCCTGCTTCTTCCCAAGTGCACCCAGTTTTCCATGTTTCATGGTTAAAGAAGGTTATAGGTGACAAATTCTAGTTCAAAAAATATTTCTAGAACTTGATGAGGAAGGAAAAATAATATTGGAACCTGAAGAAGTCACAGAAAAAAGAACTCGACAACTACAAAATCGATCAATTTCAGAGTATCTCATAAAGTGGAAAACTTACCCACTTAAGATTCCACATGGGAGGATGAGAGTTTTATATAGAAGCATCCAAAACTACTCAAGCATTGAGGACAACACTTTGTTGAAGGGGAGGGGCATGTTAGGTCCCTACATTACTAGTGTAGTCCCTTATTGTTGTTAGTGTAGCCCCCTTATTGTTATTGTTGAACCCTTGTAGATCCCATATTCTTATTATTGTGCCCCATAAAATCCCACTATTGTTATTGTTGTGCCCTTACATTATTATTGTTAGGTCAGTTAGGATTATATTTTGACCTCATGGACTCTTATATATAGAAAGGAGGTTTTTTCATTTGTATCATCCAAGAATTGTTCATTTATTTAATGTAAACGAGGTTTCCCCCTCGAAGTGGTTGATTTCTAAGGCATTGATCTATATTTTCTTCTATTTTGGGATTTTTTTTCATTACAGATTCATTTCCTATTTCTTTGGGGTTGGTTCCTAGTGTATATCCTCATATTTTGACGTTTCTTGTTTGTTTTCTTCCTCCTCTTCACAATATATGTAGAATAGTTTCTTCTCATCACACTTATGACCTTTAGTGTATTTGCTATTACAGATGTACCAAATCCATTTTTCTCTTTTTTACTCCAATTTTATGGTGTCAACCTTGCAGTTTTTGGAAGACTAGGAGCAACAACACTTCCATCTTTGTGAGTGGTAGACTTCCTTGTTGCGATAATTTTTTTTTTAAGTTTTCTTGCCATCCTCAATGCCTTCTCTAATGGATTAGGTTCCCAAAGGTGAACCTCATGTTGGATGTTACCCTTTAAAGTACCTATGAAGACATAAATGTTGTAAGACCAGCTCCAAAATGGAAGAAAAGAGATATCAACGCCTTATAAATAAGCCACTTCAAGTGGGCAACCTCCAATACATTAAATGAATGAAAAATTCTTGGATGATACAAATTAAAAAACCTCCTTTCTATATATAGGAGTCCATGGGGCCACAATGTAATCCTAGTGGGGCCACAATGTAATCCTAGCCGACCTAACAATAATAATTTAAGGGCACAATAATAACAATATGGGGGTTACAAGGGTACAATAATAACAATAAGGAGGTTACACTAACAACAATAAGGGACTATACTAGTAATATAGGGACCTAACATGCCCCTCTCCTTCAAAAAAGTGTTGTCCTCAACGCTTGAGTAGCTTTGGGTGCTTATGTATAAAATTCTCATCCTCCCATGTAGAATCTTCAGTGGGTAAGTTCTTCCACTTGATGAGATACTCTGAAATTGATCGATTCCGTAGCTGTCGAATTCTTGTTTCCATGACCGCTTCAGGTTCCAATATGATTTTTCCTTCCTCATCAAGTTCTGGCAATATTGTTTGAACTGGAAGATTTTCACCTATAACCTTCTTTAAGCATGAAACATGGAAAACTGGATGTACTCGCGAAGAAGCAGGAAGCTCCAATTTGTATGCCATAGTACCAATATTTTGAAACACCTTGTAAGGACCATAGTACTTTGGCGATAATTTATTATCCTTCTTAGCTTGCTTGAGGGACATTTGTTTATATGGTTGTAGCCGTAAAAATACCCAATCTCCTACATCAAAACTTCTCTCACTGCGATGTTGATCTACCTATTGTTTCATTCGATTTTGTGCCAAATTCAGGTTATCCTTTAAGAGTTGGAGAACTTATTGTTGATGCTCAATGTGATCTTCCAGTGCTTGAACCTTCGAATTTTCTCTTAAAGATGATGTGATGGATGGTGGATGATATCCATAAAGTGCCATAAATGGGGTCATTTTTTCTACAGTATGGAAGGAAGTGTTATACCACCATTCAACGAGAGGTAACCACTTGACCCATTGTGTTAGTTTATCAGATACAAAACAACGAAGATATCCTTCCAAACATTTATTTATTATCTTAGTTTGACCATCAGATTGAGGATGATAAGATGAGCTATGAGCTAATTGAGTACCCAAACAAGAAAATAACTCCTTCCAAAAATTTCCAGTAAAAATGGGATCTATGTCACTCACAATAACCCTTGGGCTTCCATGTAGCTTTTGAATTTTGTCCATAAATGTAGTAGCAACTGTACTTGCTTTAAATGGATGAGATAATGCACAAAAGTGTGCATACTTGGTAAGTCTATCAACTACCACCATGATGACACTCTTTCCTTAGGACTTAGGTAAACCTGTGATAAAATCCATTGAAATCTCCTCCCAACGTTGACTTGGAATGGATAAAGGTTGTAGAAGTCCCGGGGTCTTAATTATTTCCACTTTATTCTGCTGGCAAACCAAACATTCCGCCACAAACTTTTGAATATGAGATTTAAGGCCATCCCAAAAAAATTCTTTCTTCACCCTGTGGTAAGTTTTTAAAAATCCTGAGTGTACTCCTAAATGAGAAGTGTGCAATTCCAGAAGAATCTTTTGTTTTAGTTAGGAATTCTTACAAAGATATAAGCGATCTTTATACCATAAGGAATCATTTTTCCAACTAAATGTATCAGATGTACTAGGATCTTGCTGCAACTTTTGAATGAGTGTCCATACATCTTTGTCCTTCTTCCATTCATCTCTTGCTTCGGTTATCCAATCTGGTTGGATAATAGATATGGCACAAAGAAATGCTTCCACCTCTTCATTCTTTCTTGAGAGTGCATCTGCAACAACATTAAGCTTTCCTTTTTTGTAGATTATTTCAAAGTCATAACCCAACATCTTTGTGACCCATTTTTGCTGCTCTTCTGATGATAGTCTTTGTTCCAAAAAGTGTTTAAGACTATCATGATCAATTTTTACCTTGAAGTGTCTTCCCATTAGGTAAGTTCGCCATTTCTTTAGTGCATGTAGTATTGCTAACATTTCCTTCTCATAAATAGGTTTCTGTAAATACTTTCCTTGGATTGGATGACTTTCAAAAGCAATGGGTCTTCCTTCCTGCATTAAAACAACACCAATTCCATTTCCTGAGGCATCACATTCCACAATAAAGGTTTTTGTGAAATCTGGTGTAGCTAAGACTGGTGCAAGGCACATTGCTTCTTTAAGATGTTCAAATGTAATATTCCTACTTAGCCTGAGCTAAGAGGAATGTGCATTTTTTGTTTTGCTTTCTGTTGCATGAATAAATGAATAAAGGAGGACATGTAAAACTCTAGAAAAGAATGAATAAATCAATGCCCATATGAACAAGGATAAATCCAAGCCATGTAAATAAATCACTTGCAGGTGTGAAAGGGGTTTAAGCTATGAGACGGGGTCAACCTTGACCAAATTTACAGCATTGTCTAGATTCAATGTACCTCCTAAAGGGACAACACAGTTCTAGAAGGAGGCCCCTCATGTGAAAGGATATAACTCATCAAGGTGGCTTAGGGTTTGCAAAGGCTCTCATCTTATAAAATGAAGGGGAGGGAAGCAAGAGAGGGTTGTTGATTTTTTATATTTCTGAGTATCTTGGCTATTTAGAAAAATACTATTCTCTGTTGTTTAATGGAGAATTATGATGCTTAGCACTTGGAATTCCTATGGAGGGGTTTCACCTCTTCCCTTGAGGATTCTTGGAGGATTATTTGCTGATTTGATCCACTACCAGGCTTTGGGCCAAGCTCTACTTCCAACTACAACGCAGATCCAGTGAGGGTTTGTTTTCTTTTGTAGGCTGCAGCAAGTGGGATACTAGATCTACTTAGATCTAGCTTTTATTGATGGCTCTTCTCAGTAAGTGTGTCATTTAACCTCCTAGAAGAGAGCATACATTTGATTGAGCTTCAAATTTGTATCTTGGCATCAGGCCATCACTGTTATTCAAGCTACAGCACATTTTTCATTGTGTTTTGACCCCATTTTTTATGAGAGATCTCTGGAGCTGGGGTTTTCCTTTACTTTGGTGATCCATGGATCAGCTTGCTGATCCATGTTCTGTTTAGAGCTGATATATTTTAATGAAAATTCATCTTCAGAAATTTCTGAATCATTTTGCAGATCTACAACTTAAAACTCAGATCTATTCTTTGTAATGCATGATTTGGTCAAAACCCCAAGGGGATCTTGTAAATAAGTCTTTCTAGTTTCCAGATATGAAATGGATCTGATGTTTTGTCAGCAGATTTGTCCTAGATCTGAGATGTAATTTTCAGCTGCTGTAGCTCCTCAAAATAACATTTTCGAGCCATTTTACAGTTTATACATGTGTTGCAGCCCTCTTTTCTGAAGATTTCTTACTCTCTTGTCTCTTGTATTCTACTGTATATTCAAAGAGCTTCATTGTAATTATGATTTGCTGCTATATAATCATAAGTTGATCTCATTTGATGCCCTCCTTCTCATACTTTCCAAGACTGTGTTATTTCTGAAGCAGTTTGTTGTGCATAGCTGCAGCCCCTCTTGTAGGGTGTTTTTTGGCTAGACTAGGTGGTGGGAGATATGTTTACCACACCTAGTTCGATTTGTTTTTACTCCCCTTCTGGATCTAGACCCCATATCTGCTGATATAAGGGATCCAAGGGTTGTAAACTCATTTATGTACATCAATCTCCCAGGAGTGCGTTGTTTCAGCAGGCTTGCTGTGCTATTCCAGATTTTGGATACTAAAGTGGTATCGGAGCTCCTTTCTTGGCACAGCCTGTGCTTTCCTTGGAGCACCACAGCCATGTTGCATTCAGAAGAAGATGAACCTCTTATTGAGAGGGAGAAGAGGTATCAGAACAGGAGTCAAACGAAGTTTGATTACACTACTGATGATTAAGACAAGGGTAAAGCCCCTGAGACTGCAAGTGATAAATAAGGAGAAGAGTTTGCAAGAACTCTTTTGGTGGCCATGAAAGATCTTGCCAAAGAGATAAAAGAAATGAGGATGGATAGAATGAGGGAATATCCTGGGAGATTTCATCCGAGGGAAAGCTCTGACATGTCTCATCACTGGATTAGTTAACCAATGAACTAGACACAAGCCCCACAAGCTCCACAACTCTCCACTATGCCTACCTTCTTGGTTGTGGAGAATGAAGGACCACAAGAGAAAGCAACCCTTGAAGACTACTTTGTGGAATATGAATCTCAGAATCAGAGATCAGAGACCACTTGAGTTTCCAATAGTTTTGTCACCTCAAGGACAATAGAAGACCAAGGCAGCAGTATAGAGATGGTGGGTTCTTCAATAATCATGATAGACATCACTCTATGGGCAGGTTCTTTTTTCCCAAGTTTGATGGGTCACCCACTATTTCAGCCAAAACATGGGTAGAAAAGCTGGACATCTACTTTCAGTTGAACAAAGTCCCTAAGAGTGAAGCCATCAAGATTGCAGCGATGCACTTTGATGGTGAAGCACACAATTGGTGGTTCCAAGGGTTGTCTACATTGGGCCATACCAATGTGACTGCCTACACTGAATTCACTAGAATACTGGTGGAGAGGTTTGACAGAAAGGATACAGAAGCACCTTTCATGAGCCTTGCAAAGTTAAAGCAATCAGGAAATGCAGAAACTTATATCTCTGGGTATTTGAGATTATCAGTTATGGTTCCTGATTTGTCTATAGCAAGGAGGGTGTACATGTTCATCGATGGCTTGGATGAACCTTTGCATGGGTTGGTTAAATCTACCAAGCCCACCACTTTGCATGATGACATTGAGAGGGCTAGGGACATCCAAGATGCCTTGCCAAAAGCAAAGGCAACTTTCCAGAACAAGGCCCCTCACTTTTCTAAGGGGAAGGAAGAAAAATCTGCTCCTTCCAAGGAGAGATCATTCAATAAGCCTCTTGATATTGAACTTAAGAGAGAACTGAGGAAGAAGAGACTATGTTTCACTTGCCAAGAGTCATGGGCACCTGGACATAGATGTGCTGCTAGGAAAGCACATTACTTAGAAGTCTTCTCAGATTTTGAGGAGGAAGATGAAGATGATGAACCAAGGAGGGGTCACAGAGTTGATAATGTTGAGGGAAATCCAACACCATCTGGAGATGGGGATGGAGCCTTTGCTCCAATAGGTGGAACTTTTGCATATTTGAGAGGAGTGCCTAAGTACTTGACCCTAATAGTACAATGTTCAATCATGAATAAGAGGGTATCTGTGTTGATCGACAGTGGGGAAACCCACAACTTTATTGATGCTCATCTTGTGCAGAGGAGAGCAATCCCCACTGATACTTTTGAGGGATTCTCTGTTTTGGTCCCAGGAGATAGGACAATGCAATGCATGCAATATGTCCCATCACTCTCAGTCACTATGGGGTCCTACACTTTGGTGGATCACCTTTTTGTAGTTGACATACCAGACACCAATATCATTTTGGGTGTCCAAGGGTTGATTACATTGGGGAAGCTCACCACTGATTGGAAGGATTTTTAGATGGAGTGGGTGGACATGAAGAGTGGTAAGCCCCAAATGATCCAAGGCATGCATACTTATCCTTCACCTAGCACTTCCACACAAACAACAGAGATGGATTTGCGCAGTGGAAGTAAGGATCTCACAGTTCCTTCACTGATGTTCATGAGCTTTCTGCATGGGACATTCCTATCTAGTGGCAAACCACCTGGGAGGCCACCAGATTCAGATCTTGTGGGGAAAGCCTCACAAAGTTCTACCCCAAATCTAGATCTAGGAGGGATTGGAGCAATGGAGGACCAAACTACAGTGCTAGAGGGCTTGGGACAGCTCAAGAGTGATGGGAATCCTCTCACTGTATCACTATCACCTTCTCTCTTTCCTAGATCTGCGCTATGGGAGGAGGAGAATGGGAGGATCAGCCTTCCAACACACATCTTTAGCATTGGAAATTTCAGATAAGAGATCAATAGCATGACTAACACTTCCATGGAGGTATCATCAATGATGTCTTTGTTGAGCAGTGTGGATCTGTACTGGAAATCTCAACTGCTTGTAGAGTATCCCAAAGATCTCCACACCGGTATGATACTAGATGACCTGCAGCAAGAAGAGGGCTATTTATTCCAAGGGGGAGTCATCTACTTTCATGGGAGGGTATTCCTATCTAGAGCTTCTGAGCTCAAGCAGAAGATACTCCAAAGGGCACACAAAGGATTCCTTCTCAGCCATATGCAATCCATGAAGATCTACACCCTGATCATGAGGAGATTTGATTGGGAGGGGATGAGAGAGGACCTACATTAGCACTTTCAAGAGTGCATTAACTATGGAGGATTGGGGCAGCCAATGGAATCTTTGCAAGATTCATCTCAGCTAGTTCTTCCTTTGCTTGAGAGGAGGGAAATTATCATGCACAACTCCATGTGTATGAAGAACTATGATGGTAAAGGATTTGATCATGCTAAGCAAGATCTATTTTCTGATTTGTCACATTCTTTTACCATTTTTTTGCAGGCTATGACTCCTAAAAGGGGTGAGAGGTCATGTGGATCTCATATTTTTTTGAGGGCCAATAGAAATTATGAACTTGGCCACTCCCTTGTTGTGCAAAGGGGGATCCTTTTCATGATGGGTGCTTCCCAAAGGCACCAAACATATATGATATCTCCAGCTATGTTGATATGACTTATGCAGAAAATGTGTGGAGCGAATGCCACATGCCACACCTTGATCTAAAGCAGGCAGGAGGTGCACTGCACTGGCATCACATGTGGGAATTTGACCCCCCTCTTCAAGGTCAAATTTTTGTTTGCATATATGTAGTTTTTCTTCCATACTTGGATGATATAGTTGTATTGTTTTTGGGGTTATATGGAGGAATTATGGACAGTTTGTATGTACCACATGGATTGGAACTTCTCCATGAGCCTCATGCTACATTTTTTAGAGAAAGCATTTCTCCAGCCATGTTTATTTCTGTTGAATTTTTTACTCCTGGTGGGACAGACTATGCACATCTTATGTTGACCTTGGAGGAACAACACCTGATGTATTGGCTTGATGATAACTTGGCTTATGATGAGGACTTGATCATTTATGATGTAAACAATGCAGGAGGGGAAGGACTACAGCTCTCACCTTATCAGTTGCTTGAGGACAAGCAACATTTTGAAGGAGAGGACTGTAATATTCCTACTTAGCCTGAGCTAAGAGGAATGTGCATTTTTTGTTTTACTTTCTGTTGCATGAATAAATGAATAAAGGAGGACATGTAAAAATCCTAAGAAGAATGAATAAATCAATGCCCATATGAACAAGGATAAATCTGGTCCATGTAAATAAATCACTTGTAGGTGTGAAAGGGGTTTAAGCTGTGAGATTGGGTCAACCATGACCAAATCTACAGTGTTGTCTAGATTCAATGTACCTCATAAAGGGATAGCGCAGTTCTAGAAGGAGGCCCCTCATGTTAAAGGAGCTAACTCATCAAGGTGGTTTAGGGTTTGCAAAGGCTCTCATCTTATAAAAGGAAGGGGAAGGCAGCAAGAGAGGGTTGTTGATTTTTTATATTTCTGAGTATCTTGTCTGTTTAGAAAAATAATATTCTCTGTTGTTTAGTGGAGAATTGTGTTGCTTAGCACTTGGAATTCCGATGCAGGGGTTTCACCTCTTCCCTTAAGGATTCTTGGAGGAGTATTTTCTAATTTGATCGACTATCAAGCTTTGGACCAAGCTCTACTTCCAACTGCAACGCAGATCCAGTGAGGGTTTGTTTTCTTTTGTAGGTTGCAGCAAGTGGGATTCTAGATCTACTTAGATCTAGCTTGTATTGATGGCTCTTCTCAGTGAGTGTGTCATTTAACCTCCTGGAAGAGTGCATCCATTTGATTGAGCTTCAAATTTGTATCTTGGCATCAGGCCATCATTTTTATTCAAGCTACAGTGCAGTTTTCATTGAGGAACTACATTATTTGCAATAGAGGTTTTGTAGGGTGTTTTGACCCCATTTTTGATGAGGGATCTCTGGAGCTGGGCTTTGCCTTTCACTTTGGTGATCCATGGATCAGCTTGCTGATCCATGTTCTATTTAGAGATTATCTATTTTAATGAAAATTCATCTTCAGAAATTTCTAAATCATTTTGCAGATCTGCAACTTAAAACTCAGATCTACTCTTTGTAACGCATGATTTGGTCAAAACCCCAAGGGGATATTGTAAATAAGTCTTTCTAGTTTCCAGATCTGAAATGGATCTGATGTTTTTTCCACAGATCTGTCCTAGATCTGAGATGTAATGTTCATCTACTACAGCTCCTCAAAATAACACTGTTGAGCCATTTTATAGTTTATACATGTGTTGCAGCCCTCTTTTCTGAAGATTTCTTGCTCTCTTGTCTCTTGTATTCTACTGTATATTGAAAGAGCTTCATTGTAATTCTGATTTTCTTCTGTATAATCATAATTTGATCTCATTTGATGGCCTCCTACTCATACTTTCCAAGACTGCGTTATTTCTGAAGTAGTTTTTTGTGCATAGTTGCAGCCCCTCTTGCAGGGTGTTTTTCAGCTAGACTAAGTGGTGGGAGATATGTTTACCACACCTATTTTGATTTGTTTTTGCTCCCCTTTTGGATCTAGACCCTAGATCTACTGATATAAGGGATCGAAGGGCTGTAAACTCATTTTTGTACATCAATCTCCTAGGATTGCGTTATTTCAGCAGGCTTGCTGTGCTATTCCAGATTTTGGATACTACATCAAAGGCCTTAGTTGCTTCAGGACTCCATGAAAATGCATCTTTCTTCAATAATATTGTTAGAGGTGCTTCTATTCTCCCATAATTATTAACAAACTTGTGATAATACCTTGTTAAGCCGAGAAATCCTTTCAACTGCTTAATGGTTGTGGGGACTTTCCATTCCTTAATGACTTTAATTTTGTTAGGGTCTACCTTAACACCCTCGTGAGATATAATATGACCCAGATATTCCACCTCTTGTACTCCAAAGAAACATTTGGATGTTTTTGCATATAATTGTTTCTCCTGCAATAGTTTGAGCACCTTGTCAGCATGTTGAACATGATCCTTCCAAGACCTGCTGTAGATTATTATATCATCAAAAAATACTAGCACAAATTTTCTAAGGAAGGGTTTGAAAATGGAATTCATCAACCCTTGAAATGTAGAAGGTGCATTGGTAAGGCCAAAAGGCATAACCAAAAATTCATAATGACCCTCATGAGTTCGAAATGTTGTTTTTGGAATATCTTCAGTCTTCATTCTAATTTGATGATATCCTAAACAAAGATCCAACTTGGTAAAATAAATTGCTCCATGTAATTCATCCAATAATTCATCAATCACAGGAATGGGAAATTTATCTTTAATGGTGAGCTTATTGAGCTCCCTATAATATGGACACATGCGCCATGATCCATCCTTCTTGTGTACCAATACTACAGGAGCAGAGAAAGAACTTTGACTAGGTTGAATTATACCAGCCTCTAACAATTCTGCAATCATACGTTCAATTTCGCTCTTTTGGACATAAGGATATCTATAAGGCCTGATGTTTGGAGGAACACTTCCTGGAATCAAATGAATAGCTTGACCATGATCACGAATAGGTGGGAGTCCTTTGGGAGTTTCAAACACCTTGGAATGATTGTCCAATACTTTTTGGAGATCTGCAAAAATAGATGATTTCGATGTTGGAACTTCTAGTGAGCATAATTGCGCAATTATTCCTCGTTGTTCTTTCTTTAGAATATTTGTCATGACATTAGAGCTTATTATATTTCCTGGCTTCCTTGCAATACCCCATAATTCGACTTCCTTTCCTTCTGAAAAAATTTCAAGAAAAGTTCTTGAAAATTAAAAGCTACCATCCCCAAAGATTCTAACCATTGTACTCCTAGTACAGCATCAACGCCTCCCATAGGAATGGAAAGCATTGGAGTATTAAATACATATTCCCCCATGGTTAGCTTCATATTATGGCATTTTCCAGAGAAATTTATAGTTCCTCCATTTGCAACCATCACTTGACATTATGGTGCTGGGTATAGGAAACAATTCAATTCCTTGGCTACCTTACAATAAATAAAATTATAGGTACTACCTAAATCAATCAACACTATTACCTTTTTCTTCTTGATATGTGCTTCTATCTTGAAATTTTGAGGAGTGGTAATTCCTGCCAATGCATTACATGATATGGTCGGACTCATTTCTTCCTCTTCTAGGGTTGGTTCGTGGTGTATATCCTCTTCTTTTAAAGATTCTTGTTCATTTTCTTCTTCCTCTTCACAATCTATGTAAAATAGTTTCTTCTTAGCACACTTATGACCTTTAGTGTATTTGCTATCACAACTGTAGCAAAGCCCTTTTGCTATTTTTTCTTCCAATTTTTGTGGTGTCAATGTTGTAGGTTGTGGGAATCTAGGAGTAGCAACACTTCCCTCTTTATAGAAGTGAGTGGTAGGCTTCCTTGTCGCCATAATTTTACATTCAATTTTTCTGGCCAACCTGAATGCATTCTCCAATGAATCAAGTTCCAAAATGCGAACTTCATGTTGGATGATATCCTTTAAAGTACCTATGAAAAGATCAATCCTGTGTTCCTCTGAAATATCAGTTACCCTTATATTCAATTTTTGGAAGTCCTCAATGTGCTCCCCCACTGAACCCTTTTGTTTGAGATTTAGAAATTGGCTAAATAAGGTGTTTCTCTTTGTATCCTCATAATGTGCTGTCATTTCATCCGTAAAAATTGACCAAGTGACAACTTTTTTACGGGAGAAAATCCATCGATACCATACAAATGTATTTTGTTCTAAATGTAAAGTTGAAATGCATACCTTTTGTGTGTTTTTCACATTATGGAGATCAAAATATTCCTCCATCTGTAGTATCCACGTTACAGGATCCTTTCCATCAAACTTCCTCATATCCATTTTTGGAATATGGCGGTTCTTTCCTCCAACATTAGAGTTTATGAAATCACGATTAAAATTTATTTTGTTCTCATCATGAGTTTCCTCTACTATATTTTCACCATTAGGAAACATTTCTTGTATCAACTTTGTCAAACCTTCAATGTCTACTTTTAGATCATTCTTCATGTTTTCCATCTTAAATTCCATGCCAGCTTCCATTCCATCCATCTTAGCTTCCATGCCATTCTTCAAACCATCCATCTTAGATTCCACGCCTTTATTCAAACCATCCATATTAGTTTCCACACCTTTCTTCAAAACTTCCATGTCATTTTTTGTTGCTCTTTGCGAGAGCAAAAATTTTCGCACTTGATCTTGTAATTTTGATATGTCATGTTGACATTCTTCATCTTCATGAGTCATAGTAGAGCCTTCTAAAGGCTTAATGGGTGTTGAATTATTTTTAGGGGCAATTTTAGAATCCAATACTGATATCTATTCTATAATATGCCCTTGGAATCAATTCAACTTTATTCTTCAAACAGGACTTAGGAAATTCGGAAAAGAAAAATACACACCTTTTACTTCCTTTTGAAGAGGTTGATATTGAAATTGAATTATATCTATAACTACAAATCCTCAATATCTGAAATTCAGACCTATAGTATCCCTCTGAAGCTTCTTTCAAATGACACAGGTCTGACCGATTTGGATTCTTCAAGGAAAATTTATGTCCAATCTCCCACAATGACCTAATTATGGACTGGTTCAGTAGAGCGAACTTGTAAGACTTGCCACGTGTCACTATTTTCTCCTTTGCTCTGAAATTTATAGACATGAAACTACATTCCCAAATACTATACCACTACAAAGATCAGAATCATAGTGCCTGAGATTTATGAAAAAGTTTCCTACAATCATTTCTTGAGATGAAATTCAGGAGCCCGAAAAACCCTAATGTCCACAAGACCATGTCTCCAAAAACTAGAGAACCAAGTTTCAAATTTTGCGACGTACAGTTTTCAAAGATTTTGGTTTTTGCACTTAATTATTTAGGCTTAAACTTTCCTTTGAAAATCATATAGCAAAATTCAACGATGACACAATGGAGCAAAATGTAAACCCTAAAATCCAAAGCTCGATAACACGAAATGTTGTAAATTCAGCTCCAAAAAGGAAGAAAAGAGATATCAACGTCTTATAAATGAACCACTTCGAGGGGGCAAACTCCAATACATTACATGAATGAACAATTCTTGGATGATACAAATTACAACCTCCTTTTCTATATAGGAGTCCATGGGGCCACAATATAATCCTATAAATAAGGAACAATCCTAGCCGACCTAACAATAATAATTTAAGGGCAAAATAATAACAATATGGGGTTACAGGGGTACAATAATAACAATAAGGGGGTTACACTAACAACAATAAGGGACTATACTAGTAATATAGGGACCTAAAAATAAATCCTATGATCCTCTGAAATATTAGTTACCCTAATATTCTATTTTTGGAATTTTTAAATGTGCTGCACCATTGAACCATTTTGTTTGAGATTTATCAATTGGCTAAAGAAGGTATTTCTCTATGTATCTTCATAATGTGGTATCATTTACTCTGTAAAAATTGACCAGGTGACAACTGTTTTATGAGAAAAAATCCAACTATACCATAAAAATTGATTGGTTTCTAAATATAAAGATGCAATACGTACCTTTTGTGAGACTCACATATCTTGTAGATCAAAATATTTCCCCATCTGTAGTTTCCATGTTACGAATCCTTGTCATCAAACTTCCTCATATCGATCTTTGGAATGTGGTAGGCATTAAACCCAAAGTTAGAGTCACTAAAATTTTGATTAATATTCCTTTTGTTCTCATTATGATTTTCATGTAATACCTTGTCGCTAATGGAAGAATTTATTGTAGAAGCTTTGTCAAACCTTCCTTCAAACCTTCCATTTATGTTTTTAAACCATCCTTCAAACCTTCCATTTTTTATTCTAAAGAATCTATTTTCCCTTTTAAACCATCCATATTAACATTCATCATCACTTCCAATTCATTTTTGGTTACTCTTTCTGAGAGTGAACTTTGTTTCACTTGGTCTTGTAATTTTGATATATTATGCTCCATTTCTTCCTCTTCTTCATGCACCATAGAAGAGATTTCTATTTTATTCCTAGGTGTGTCCATTTCTTTGTTTTGAGGAAATTTTGAATCCAAAAATGATATATATGCTAATCTATAACCTTTGAATCACTTCAAACTTATTTTTCAAACAAAATTTATGCACAATTTTTAAAAAAAATACACACTGTTTTATTGCTTTTTAGGAGCTCGATATTAAAAATGTTTAATATCCGTAATTTTGGATCTCCAAGGTCTAAAATTTTTTTCGTTAGTAGACCTTTGAGTCTTCTTTCAAACCCCATAATTTAGACCAAGGTTGGATTCTTCAAGAAAGAGTTATGCCCAATCTCCCACAATGACCTAATTACTGACTAGTTTCGTAGAGCGAACTTTGTACAAAGTGAAATGTGTCACTTTTTCTACCTTCAGACATAAACATTTTGCACTAAAAACTAAATTCCATGAAATTTTAGCCATTTTTTACAAAATTCAAGTCTAATTCATGGAGAGGATAATTTTTTGTAGGTCACCTGTTTGAGGTTGAATTTTGGAGCCTGCAAAACCCCTAACTTCCTCGGATCATGTTATCACAAAATTGTACTTGATTGGCTACTTATCAAACAACTCAGTGTAACTGTTTCAAACCACTTCTAACTAAAGCTTAGCCTCTTCAGTTTGAGAGGGTTCTCTCAAGGGGGTTTTATGATATTGAATAATGATAGTACTAGATGGCTAACTCTATGGAAATTTGTAACTTGGTTTTTATGATTGCAGGTTGAAAAGAATGCAAGCTTGCTACCATTGGGCTTATGGAGTCAAAAATCAAAAGTTTCAGTGACAATGTTTATTAACATGGAAGTTGAGGTAGATAGAGGTCTTTAATGGAGGCAACTCAGACATAAAACATAGGATAACACAATCATTTCATCACTAAAGGAAGTCAGAGCATAAACTTATGAATTCTGAATAATAAAGATGAAATCTACTGCAAGTGGTAAAGCATAAAGATATAGATCAATAAGACATCAAAAACCTCATGAGAATCTCAGGTCTTTCAAGAAGAAAGTCACTTTGTATTACTGATATAAGTCAAATACATAAAAGCAGCAGTTTGGTGCAAAAAATCACCAACCCCTTACTACTTCGATGCTTTGTCTTTAAATAGACCTTATTTACAACAAGGATGATATTACTGGTAGCTAGATCAACGAATTATCCTATGACACCTTTCATAACTGAAATGCATAACTTCTAACAGAAAACTGACAACTACACCTTAAAGAAAACATCTCCTAATAGGACTCTAACTCCTATTTATTACATAACTCTACCTTATCTGTGAAAAAATCACATGATGGTTACAAAATAAGTATCACATGCTCAAAATACACATGACAGAGTTCATTACCACTTTACATATTTAAAGCCCTCCTAGACTTGTGGAGCATAACCCTACTTTTTAGGAATTCATGACCCTTATCTTCCAAGCTGCTTTGGCTGATGACCTATCTTCATAGCACTTCCTTCGAGTCATAATTATTTGATGATAAGATCCCTTGACATGCTGGAGGACTCTAGCTATCCAAAAATACCTTTAATATTCTCAAAAAACTTCAATAATTGCTCGCTACGAAAACAGGACAGTTTCGTAGCGAGTTTTGGTAACATTGGAAAAGTAGCTTTTGCAACCATTTACTTCGCTCCTTTCCTATTCCATGATGTCAATCATGTCATGACACATCACCACCATCAATTTTTGTCCTTGAAAACTACAAAAACTAACTTTATAAGCACAAAGGCTTCTACAGGTTTTTTCGTAGCGTTTTCCTAGCTTTAAGCCTGAGGAATGCTACGAAACTGTGTAAGAACCCAGAAATTTCCCATTTCAAAAATGTCTCCAAAAAATAACCTCCAGCTGCAAAATATTGATTTTCTACATGTAATGAACCTTATAAGGAATATTCAATCTCAAATTATTTCTCTTGTGGTGTTTCCTCCTCATTTATTATCAGTTGAGCTATTGGCTCTTCCACCACGGTCATTTTCAAACCTTTCTTTTCCAGTTCTTCATGAATCAGATCCAATTGTTCTTGAAGGTATTTAACTTGGTCCTTCAGTGTCCTATTCTTGGATTGCAAGTTCAAGTTTACCTTTTTTTATGTGCTTGACCTCTCTTCTTAGTGGCTGAGTCTACTTTATCAGTTTTTTTGTGTTGTCCAAGGTCTTTGAGACACTTGTGACTTGATCTTCCAAAATCTTCCTCATTTGTTCAAACTTCACTCTTTCAGCTCTATGATTCTTTGCCTCTTTCCTCAAAACTGATATCTCTTCACCTGCCTCTTTTAATTGTTTTTTAAGGGTTTCAACTTTTGATTTTTCAGTGATTTTCTCTTTACCCTTCTTTTGTTTGATGACTAGTTCTTCTTTTGCAGGTGAGGAGAGGTCTATGATGCTTGGGGGTGGCTGAGCAGTTTCAATGGCCTTCTGAGTCTCTTTGCTACTTTCCATGATCTTTCTAGCATGTCTATTCATTGGCTTTCTAGTCTAAAACATGAAACCAGCATCATCACCTGCAAACTCTAACTTTTTAGTTTTTTTTCCTTTCTTTAGATTTCTTCCTCCCTCTTCAACATCTTCAGCTTGGAAAATGGGAGTTTCTTCAATATCAATTGCAAGCAAGATGTCCCCTAAGTTACCCTTAACCACTGTTTGGCTCCTAGTAACTCTCTTGCTACCATGTTTGCTAATTGTTGGCTTATGTTTTGTAGGTGTAGCTTTAGGTGTATCAACCTTATGCAAAGGCTTTGTCTCCATGCTCACTGGTTCTAACTGCTCTGCCACTGTTGGTGTTGAAATATCTCTAGGTTTGGGAACTCTTTTAGGAGTGACAGCATCCACTTCAAAACCACTCATGAACAGAAAATATGACCAATCTCTGCCTAATCTCTTCAACTCCTCTAGCACCAACAACTTAATCAAACCATGGTGAAAGAGAGAAGTTTCATTTCCTTCTTTTTTTACTTGGACCTTATCTAACATTTTAGTTAGACTTCTATATAAGTAAAAGGGAAAGTCAAGAGACCTCTTACCCACAAAATGTAGCAGAAGCCTAAGGTGGTAGGAGTAGACCATGTGAAACCTTCCTTCACAGGTGAAGTACTTCTAAATGATTAGCATCAACTTTGAGTAGTTGTCCTTCATGTAGCTCCTTGGGATACCATTTGTGAGATCAATTTCAATATGCTTTGGTTTGATGAATTCTTTGCAGTAATGCATGGTGAACTTGATGCCTTTGAACCACTAGTCCTCTCCTCTAGGGTTTCTAGTTTCTGCTGAAATGTTGTCTGGTGTTACTGTGAGGTTTAGCATTCCCACCTTTGAAGTTGTTCCAGTGAAACTATTAGCAAACTCCTTGGAAACGTGTAGATGAAAACCTTGCAGCCTTTGGTAGAATTTCAAACAACCTATTCTTGTGAATACCTCCAAGGCATTTGGGTCTTAATTTAACAAATGCATGTCCATTGGATCATATCTATGGCAGTGACCACCTTTGTTAGTCTTCTTCCTTACATCCATGGTGATTTTATATCTTCTCGGCCTCGCTTGATTAATGACACATGCAACCTTTGAAAATGCCAACAACCTGCTTGGCTCGATGAAGCAACTCTCTAGAAACTCAATAAGATGCAAGGATACATCATAGAATGACAAAAACACTAAATTGGGTAATTTTTTATGGTTTCGATGACAACTCATGCCTTCATCATGACACATGCATGCTAAAAACAGTAATGATGACCTCAGCCATGACTTTCTACTTTTGAAATAACCCTAACTGACTCGAATGACATCCACCCTAACTCCTCCAATGATTAACTGACACATCACCTCAGGTTTGACAAGGCAGACAGGAAAACTTTTTTTTTGTAGCGTAGCTAGTTCATTTTTTGACAGTTTCGCTACGAAAATATTAGGCAGTTTCGTAGCGAAAACAACTATTTCACAGTGTAAAACGCTACGAAAAGAGGTAAAACTGACTAAAGTGTCCTTTTTCAAATTAAACGCTTAGAAAAATGAAATTTTACACCTAATGATGACTGATGGAACATGATATGACCTAAATGAAGGTGGGTTTGAACCTTAAGATAGGTTAAACATGTAAAAATTTGAAATTTTTCCTATATCAAATTGAAAGGTTTAAGGAAACGTTTGAAAAATGAACTCTATGACCATGTCAAATAATTTTTCAGATTTTTCTGAGTGATAACGGATCATATATCCAAAAATACAGTGAACGAATATCTGAAATTTGTACAAAAAATTCACTAATATTTCGACTCCACATGGTTTCAATTTCAGATTCTCAAGCCTCGTAGAAAAAAATTTATATTTAAAATTACAAGATGACCTATTTAAAGAAGTGAAACCCTAGAATCCAAAGCTTTGATACCAAGTGTTATGCAACCAACTCACAAAATATAAGAAAATATAGATCAATGGATTAAAAATTAGCCTCTTTGAGGGGGAAACCTCTTTTACATTACATCAATGAATAATTCTTGGATTATACGAATGATAAGACCTCCTTGTTATATATAGGAGTCTAAGGGGTCACAACATAATCAAATCCTACATAAAAAAAATAATGTAAGGGCACAATAATAACAATAGTGTACTTTTATGGGGAAAAACAATACCAACATGGCAGATATATGGGCTCAACAATAACAATAGGGGGTTACACTAACTATAAAAATAATGGGAATACACTAGTATTATAGGGACCTATCATGACATAAGGTGGGATAACTTGAGGTCTCAATTGGTGATGGTTTAAGGATGACCACCAACACTTAAATATTTATAGTTTATTTCGTGGAATTATTCCAAATCTGACAATAATATGAATTCTTCTTCTAGAGGAAATGATCCCAATTTTTTTGAAAGGTAGACCTTTGGTTCTCAACCTGGAATGCTTAGTGAAATTCTTGAAACTCTTCCATATTTGGCAATAATTTGAAGTCTTATGCTAGAGGAAGTGCTCCTTAATTCTTTGAAGATGAATACCTTCAACCTAAAAAAAAGGGGAGGTCTTAAAATCATAGTGTTTTAAGGAAGGTTGCCAACCAAAGGCATGCTTAGGGGCTTCCATGTCTCTAGATACAACTCTGAATCTAGCTATGGATGTTTCTATCTATATGATTAGGCAGCAAGTTTTAGCTGTGGCTCAGGCTCACCTGATTTATCTTTGAAAATTGTAAATGACCATCAACTCCCCCCTGTAAGATATAATGTGAGAATATGAAGAGTTCTCAATTTCAATACTTTTCAATATTTGATAGCATATCCAGTGGTATGATTTAAATATCTTCTTGGTTGTTGAAGCCCATTTCCAAGAAGAGATCCATCCAAGTTGAATGTATGTACTTGCAGTAGTCTTTTTTTTTAAACATATATTTGAAGAATGAGTTTGTTGAACATAATGCTTACATGGGTGAAGATTAAAACACTAATATTTCACATGGCCAACTCTGCCACAATGTTGCCATTTGAAAATTTATGGTTGTAAATGAGGAGAAATAATATGTGATGATGAGTTGTTTTGAAGAAATCAAGCATTATGAAAATTAATAGGCTTAGAGTAGTATGGAGTATGAAAGGAAACATCCTCGTATCTAATACTTTTTTTTTATGCTTGTTGTTGACAAGCTCTTTCGAAGGTCTGATAATGGGCTTAGGAAGTGCATAATGAACTTCTGCATCTTTCTTCACATCTACACCTGAAATGGGTATTGCATCTGTAATTTATTGTTACTGGTGGAATTCTGTCTCAATGTTATGAATAAAAATAGGTTCATAATCATGTCTATTTTTATGTAACTCTTATTGCTGATGTTTTGATTCAAGCTACAAAAATTCAATCTTTTCATGTGTATTTTGTAGACAAACTTGAATATCAGAAATATTATCTTTGCCCATTTTTTCCATCCTACAAATAGAAAAATGTATTATATTATTCATTAGTTCTAATAAATAATCCATGTTTTCAAGAGAAATCCCCTCTGTGGACAGAGGCAATCTCTCTATCCCTAGAGTGGGTCTAGCAACACGATATTTTTTCTAACATAAGCTTTCTTAACTAAGGCTTACAATGCAATGAGGAAAGAGACATAAATACCTTTTTCCAATCACTATCCTTGGATCTGTTGATGGTGACCTTGATCCACGATCCTTGTAAGCCCGTTTCCCGCTACTGATGGTGTGCGAATACCTGCAGACGGTCAAGAGACAATAGAAAACGTGATAAAATACATAATAAATGTAAAAACTAGCTATCTAGCAGATCAAGGGGTACTAGAACATTTTCATAATAATATAGACAAATATAGAAATAAAACATCATATTTTATTATTTATAAATTACAAAAGGAGATCTTAAAACGAGGCCTTGATGTTGGAGGCATCCTTAGGTGAAAATATGAGTCCTTCACCCAGCTCAAAAGCATTCCTTCTCACATTAAATTAGGCTTAACCATGATGTTCGCATGCAAAGGGATGAGAGTTCAGACGAATCTAGAAATGATCAACCAAGATCTAAACCTGGGGGAATGAGGGATGTGAATTTATATCAAGGAGAAGGAGGTTGGGAGCCCATGAAAGGAGGAGGAAGGCCCACTTTCTAAGGGATGGTCCCCTATGGATGAGATCAAGGTTCTAAAATGAGAGAGCTTGACGTTATCATCTCTATTCAACAACCAACCCATTGCCCTTGAGCTTCTATAGGTCGAAGCTTCTCCTCCAATTGAGGAAGCACTACCAAAAAGACAATCAACATGGTTTTCCAAAAAAATAGAGTGCTGACAACGCTGGGCCAGAACTGGGAAAAGTACATTAGCGCGGTCATGGCACCAGGAATAGCATTGACCCAGGAAACTAGGAAATTGACCATGTTTCTTCAGTAATATTTCAAGGAAGTATTCTTTGGAAAACGGGGATATGCTATCATATTTCTTGATGATGGAAACATTGCACAAGATTCATCATGAGGAATTTCAATATCAGGGATGCGAAAATGAGCATGGTGACAAATTATTGTGTATCAGATGCCCCCTAAAGCATGAAGGTAGAACAAGGATTGATGGATGAAATTATTTATGAACCAAGGCAAAGAACGCAAACCACATTTGGAGAACCTGCCAAATCAAACATTTACAATATTTTACATCTCTAGTATAAACATGCCTAACCACATAATTTTGCACTAGGAATCAAATGACACATGAGCCCATGATATGGTTGCAGCCATCCATCTAAAATATATCATGGAAATGGACCCGCAGTATGGACGCATCCATCCGGATAGATAGGATCATGTATACAATCATGAATACTCAATAACTCCTCGCAGCCTGGACCAAAAATCAGATGTGACCCAGGGTCTTCACCATGATCTCAATCAACCTAATGAACGAATCTAGCCATGTGAATAAATGTGTTGGTGTCTAACATGGTAGAAACAACATGATTACCGGTCAATGATGAGAATCGTTAACAAGCACGAGAGACACCACCAATAATGAAAAAGGACCTTAAGGTACAAAAACACAAGCTACAAGTGTGAATGAATGTGTTGAAGTTGAACACTTTCAGAATCATTCGATCGAAGGCCAATGATTTGAATATGTTGTCGAACACGAAGAACTTTCCATTGAGGCATGCAAGCCCCAAGGTATTGAACAGAAGTTTCTAAATCACCATCCAAGATAATTAGCTGAATTCAACAGGAAGTGATTCCCTGAAGGAGGGAAATAATGATTCCCACATCATCGACACAAAACAACATATATTGTAAGATGATAGGAGTGATTCAAGATTTTAACAGAGGAGGTCAGATATGTAGAGAATGTTTGACAAAAGGACTTATCTTGAACATATTAGGGACACGAATCTGGAGTGTGGCAGCATTTGACTCAAATAGGATCAGAGGTCATGTTGAAAAAATTAGCAATAAAATGAGAGGCAAATGGATTTCCAAAACCCACGAAGGCAAAGTGACAAATGTAAGATTTCCCCAAACCGACACGAACTACAGATGAGGGTCATGTTCAAGAGCGACAAGCTACCCAAAATACACATAGGATGTTCACTTTCAATTTTCCCCCGTTATTGCTAATTAGTACATCTTTATTTTTTATAGACAACATGAAAAGGATAGCATACGCAAAGCATGTAAGTTCATTCTTCAAATTAATCCATCCTAGTAAATTTAATGAGCCCTGCGAAGGAGGAACTCATTCTCGTCATGGTGACAAGTCTTTCATCATTTAATCTTTAACGAGTCCAACGAAAGGGTAACTCGGTAAATTTTCATGTTTAAGGAGTTTGAAAAGAAACAAAAGGGAAAATTCATCATCTCCCTTTTCATAATTTGTCTCTCGAATCCAAAATGGTAGAAAACAACATCCGAGAGAACCTCTTGACCATGTTCAGTCAAGGTATTCATATTTCGTAAATAGTAAATCGGAGCCCATAAAAGGGGTAAACATATACTAAGACCACATCAATTCATTCACTTTAACGAGTTTGAAATGACAAGTAATGTACAATATTTTCATTTTTTGAGAGTCAGAAAAGAGTTGAAAGTTGACTCCTCCTGGAGGAACGAGTGGTACAAGGGGTAGCAACAGGTTCCGGTGATGGTGGAACTGTACAAAAACATGTAAAGGTCAAGAGGTTGGCTAACAGGACCACTCATCACAACGGTTCCTCAGGGGAGGGTAAAACCAAGTTAAATAATATCATCGACTAGGCAGATGGTGACAATGGAATGAGAAAACCAAGGTTCATCTAGCAGAAAAGGTAGATAAAATGGAAATCACGAGAGGTAGAATGAGGATGGTTTCATTTTTTCATAAGCTTGAAAAATTGGAAACTCTGCTTGAAATTGGTTTCATTTTTTCACAAGCTTGAAATGGAGAAAAACTATGCTTGAGAGCCCTTAAATATGGTTTCATTTTTACACAAGATTTAAACATGGGAAACTATTCTTGAAATAAGTTTGCATGCCCCGAGCATGGTGACTCAATTTGAGGTACATTCCCCCCAACATTCAACTCACTCACCTAAGTAGACTATTGGTTACTAACAGGTGGATGGAATGAAGGTTCAATTATGAGATCAAGTAAAATACTCGACTGGGATTTTACGAGATCTAGTCAAAGACTCTAATTGAAAGGGGATTTGTTTCATTTTTTAACAAGGTTGACACAGTAAAATAACTATCCTCATGACACTTCGTTTCATTTTTTAATGAGCTTGGCACAAGACAGGGAAATTTTATCTGAAGAGCTTGATTCATTTTTTAAGGAGCTTAACACAAGAAAAGGAACTATGCTCTGTCACCTTGTTTCATTTTTTAAAGAGCTTGACACAAGAAAAGGAACCCTGCGCCAAAGAGCTTGTTTCATTTTTTAAGGAGCTTGACATAGTAAAAGAACTATGCTCATAGGGACTTGTTTTATTTTTTAATGAGGTTGACATAGTAAAATAACTATCCTCATGACACCTTGTTTCATTTTTTTAAGAACTTGACACAAGAAAATAACTTTGCTCCAGATAGCTTGATTCATTTTTTAAAGAGCTTGACACAAGAAAAGGAACTCTTCTCTGAAGACCTTGTTTTTTTTTTTAAGGAACTTGACATAAGAAAAGGAACTATGTTGTGCGATACCTATTCATGGCCCATAAGAGTTCATGGCTTCCAAGAGGTTCTCATCATAAGAGAGAACTACTCTCTGGAAATCAGGATCCAATGCCCCCATCACATGGTGCACTATATCATTGAATGGATCATCAGTAGACACGGGCATGGAATAGGTTTCCATATAATTAACCTGTGACATATAATATACCACTGGAATTTATGAACCATTAGGGGATGATGGTTGATTGGGGTCCATATTAGGACCGATGAATGATAGTTTATCAATGGTCACAATTCTTCCTTTGTGTAGGAAATAGATCACACGAAAGAGAGAAGAGACAAGAGATCCCATGACATAAGTATAGTCACACCCAAGGAGTAAGTTAAAATCCAAAGGGCCTTGGACATCTATCATGTCTATATAGAAAATTCTCCCTCCCAAATTAATAGGCAACTTAGGAAGGATCCCTAATGGCGAATTGGTTCCTCTGTTAAAAGATAAGAGTCGTCAGTTCTATTGTCAAGATAAATCCCCTTTGCAGACAGAGGCGATCTCTCTATCCCTAGAGTGGGTCTAGGAAAACAAGATTCTTTCTAACATAAGATTTATTAACTAATGCTTACAATACAATGAGTAAAGAGACATAAATACTTTTTTCCAATCACTATCCTTGGATCCGTTGATGGTGACCTCGATCCATGATCCTTGTAGGCCCGCTTCCTGATACTGATGGTGCGTGAATACATGTGGATTATCAAGAGACAAAATAAAACATGATGCAATACATAATAAATGTAAACACTAGCTATATATCAGATCAAGGTGTACCAGAACATTTGCATAATCATATAGACAAATATACAAAGCAAACATCATATTTTATTATTAATAAATTACAAAAGGAGAGATTACAACCAGGCCTTGATGTTGGAGGTATTCGTAGGTGAAAATATAAGTCCTTCACCTAGCTCAGAATAATTCCTTCTCCCGTGCACTTAAGCTTAATCACGATTCTAGCATGCAAAGGGATGAGAGTTTAGACGAATCTGACAATGATCAACCAAGCTCTAAACTTGGGGGAATGAGGGATGTGAATTTATAGCAACGAGAAGGAGGTTGGTAGCCCATGAAAGGAGGAGTATGATCCACTTTCTAAGGGATGATCCCCAATGGATGATATCAAGGCTCTAAAATGAGAGATCTTGACCTTATCATCTTTGTTCAAAAACCAACTCGTCGCCCTTGAGCTTCTAGAGGTCGAAGCTTCTCCTCCATTTCAGGAAGCACTGCCAGAAAGGGGATCAGCTGTGTGCTTTTCCACGAAATTATGGCACTAACAGCATCGGGCCATAGCTGGGAAAAGGACATCAGCGCAGTCATGGAACCAGGAAGAGCATTGACCCAGGAAACTAGGAATTTGACCAATTTTCTTCAATAATATTTCAAGGATGTCTTCTTTGGATCTTCAAGGGGATATGTTATCATATTTCTTGATGATGGAAACATTGCATAGGATTCTTCATGGGGCATTTTAGGATCAGGGACGGGAAAATTAGCATGGTGACAAATTACTGTGTAGAAATCCTTTCAATCCATTTCACAACAAATGAATTGTTAATGAATCTGATGATGTATTGGTGAGAAATCTCATGAGGTATTCCAATTCATATATAAATTTTCCAACTATTATATGAATCAAGCTATTGGATAAAATGGACTCACTTTCATATAAATGGCCTGACTCTCAACTCATATATGAATAAATTGATTTGTATGTATATATAAATGGACCCTTAACAATAGTTTAAGCATATTTGTGTATAAATGCTTCAATTCTTAAAGGGAATGTATAAATTAAATGAACACATACATAAATGGTTCAATATACAAATTAAATAATTCTCAAAGCACGCGCCAATGCAACATGGTTCATTATTCAATGCATAGAGACTAACGCCTCATGAATAATATAGACATAGACTAATATAACTAATTGCGTCAAGGATTACAAGCTTCTCACTGAGTATTTACAGGTCCTCCAGTCTTACTAGCTGACAAAGAGGTGTGCACAACATGGTATTGGCACTCTCGTTGCTTCAAGGAGATTCAATGCATATAACTCACGACTTCAACATAATGAATTCACTAATATAGTGTCGAGAATCATCCAATGTACTGACAACTCTTAGAAGCAAGTAAACTTAGCAGTGTTGAAAGTGCTCTTGTTCAACCACTTAATCTAGAGAAAAAATATTGTGGCTTGAAACATTTCGTGGTTGCTACAACTAGGGAAATCAACTATCTTTATTAGCAAATAGGGCATCCATATTATCAAATGGTGTTCCTATCAAAAATTCCTTATCAAATATGAACCTCCTTCAACAAAATGTGACATAGGCTCAACGTAAGGAAGACATTTTGAGATACATGCTCATTGTTGACACTCTTAAATATTTGAATAGAGTTCCATATACTTTAGAGATGCATGAAAATTTTGAATTCGAAGAAAGGAAAAGCACAATTTTGAGAGAAGATTTCAATATTGAACTATTCAAGAGGCTTGATGTATTCTTGTCTCTCATAATTACATAAATTTTGCGACCAAAAAGTACGTGTTGGTAACCTTCAATAAGTATGATTTTCACGTCCAATCCAAGTTTTGCGTTGACACTGTCTGAGAAAAATATAAGAAAGAAATCATATACCTCATACTTGAAGAAGTTAGGAGGATCTATAACAAAAAATTGAGATGATGTGCCTGTATATGTGGGAAAGTCACCTTTCTTTTACTTTCAAGGTTTGTAGATGGTGGTGCGGAATGCTCCAAGTTCTTTATCTGTATAATAAAGGTGATGTGTGAGTCTTCTTATATCATTATTCCCTAATCAATGCTTATGAAAATCTTTTTTCAAGTGCAATTTGTTCTGAATGGAAATGTATGCTCTTCAATGACTTCCCACAAAACCATTGATTCAAGTTTTATTCTTTATTCTTATGAATTTTGTTATCGAAAACATAATAGTACATAAGAAAAATGAGGATAATAATTGAAGTGAATTATATAAATAGAAAAATATGAAATTATAACCAGATTCCTCGGTAACTAATCACTGGTCCAATGTTATCCCATGCCTTTTTTTGTGTTTCTATGATTGGGAATGTGATTACAATCAAAACCAAGAGATGAGGCACATAAAGTAACGTGCAAGACAGGCAAAGTTTCCAGAGGACATAGTCACTTGCAGAAGAAATAACATTTAATGAACAATACAAGGAGCGTTATATGAAGCATTAACTGGGAAGGCATTAAATCCTCCATATGAATATCCAAAGTTCCACTCATACCATTATTTTCCTGCTAGATTCCCCAGGCTTCACGTTGAGTACAAGGAGAGAGCACATTTTTTCTATTTCGAGACTGTAGACAATGCTAAAATGCACATAATAGTCGAAGTAAAAATGTCATGTGCGTTAGGTAGGTGAAGTGTTAGGATATTATAGGTAGCCTGTAACACTAAAAAAATATGGGCACAAACGATTTTACAAAAGACTCAGCAAGGAAGTATATCATAAAGGGACAACTCTGTACAAATGTGGAGACACCAGAAATCACTACACCACAAAACTAGTGGTTCAAATTTGAGCAGGGCAGGAAGGAACCTGCTTTGATACCATGTTAAACACACACATGGAATGGTGAACACAAGATAAGATAATTTTTTATTTGCATTTACTATTCACGTGATATACATTTATAATATATTGTCATGACCCTTGGTTTCCTATTCCAAGGTCTCTTGGACTCCTTTTGACTCTTCATTTTCCACAACACCAATCTATTGCAACACAATGATATAGACCTTTGCAGAACAAAAAAGACACAAAATTTAGAAGGTGAGAGATGTTTTCTATTGTTCATTGATGCATTACTACTATTGACAGCAATCCATATCTCATGGCTCTTCTCATTATGTTTGGTTCTCACTATGTTTTCTTAATTCTCCTCACGCGGACTTCACAAGGGGAGAAATACCATACCACATGTATTCATATTTGGGGTTATATAATGATGAAAAATTTACATAATATATTGAGCATATAATAGGGGGTAAAGGGTGTTTATAGTCGTGTATAAAAAATGGAGCTCAAATTTAATGAAAAAATATAAAGGGGTTTAAAAAATGTTAATGAAAAAATGGATACGTACAATATCTAGTGTAGTTTTTTTTTTAATTGGGAAGGTGTATTGGGTTTTTATTAGTAGGGGGTTAAATAAAGTGATTTTTAGAGGTATTTTCCAATATGTAGTCAAATTAATATGCCATGAATGCACGTGCTATGTTAGAGGTTCATTAAGTAAAGCCCCCATGATTCTCCACCTTTGACATCAATGGAAAAGGGATCCACCCCTTTCTCATTATCTATAATTCATATTCTATATGCAAGTTTTTTTTTATTACCTACATATTCTTTGGGCTTAGTACCCCCATCTATTTGAAATCTCTCCTTAGGCATGCATATGATCCCCTATCAAGGTTTTTGACAAGCAATATTTCCTCTTTTGTTTCCCTCCTCTTATGCATTAATTTCCAATGTAATTCCCTTTGGAAATAAATACTCTATTTCTACATTTTTATCTCTTTGAGAGACTACTCCCCATGATAGAAACATTTATTTTTATAAAATTAGAGACCTGAGTGAGTACAATTAGTAGATTGTTTCCCATTACAGAGGAGAGATCCCTCCCAGCCTCTATCTCGGATATTAAAAAGGTTTTATGGCAATATATTTAGTGGATTTGTATGCAACTTGCACCTTTTTTGGAATATATTCCAATTTAACAATCTGATTAACTACCTACTCTTTGATAAAGTGATATTTAATTGGAATGTGCTTGGTCGCTGAGTGGATAGTAACATTTTTAGATATATTAATAACATTGGTGTCATAATAGATAATGGCCACAAGTTTATAAAAAGTTACCTAAAGGTCCTTAATATTTTTCTTCATCTATAAAACCTACCTACAACATGATGTTGTTTCAATTTACACTAGTTTGACTATGAACAGGGGAATGTAAGTTTGTTTCTTAGTGAGCTAGGAGAATATACAACTTCCTATCAGGAAGTATCCCCCACAGGTTATTATCCTATCATCAATACTTCCAGTCCAATATGCATATATGTAGAACTTGGGAGTGAAGTATGAGCCTCATGGATACCACAAGCCAAAATTTATGGTTCCTTGTAGATACCTAAAATAATATTTATTGCATTCACATGAGTCTCCTTTGGATTTCACTAAAATATTCCCAATACTCCTATTTCTTGCATAATTTTTGTCTTGAGGTTGTTAAATAAAGTAAGCTACCAATCATAATACTTTACATTTCCTTATCTACCTTTGGATATTCATTATCCTTGTCGAGTTTCCATCCTATCCTCAAGGGTGTCCTCACAGGTGCATAATTCACTATGCCAAACCTCTTCAATATTAATTTAAGATATTTAGTTTTCAAAATGAAAATTCCTTATATTGATAGATGAATTGGTGGTCCAAGGAGGATTAGGATACTTCACCTAAAAAGACATTTCAAATCCATTTTTCATATTAGATGCAAAAATTTTACTCATGCAATCAACATTAATTCCAAAAATTATACCATCAACATAAACAACAATGATAAAAAAATTATCATTCTCAGCTTTGATATAAAATTGTTGTCTCTTGTTCTTTTCTTAAAACCTTGTTGATGTAAGTATTTATCTAGCATTAAGTACCAAGCCCTAGGTGAATGTGCTTTGCTTATTTTGATTCTATTTTAAAAGATGATATTACCCAACCTTCCATGCCATAACCAAATCTCATCCACTTTACCTACACAAAAATTTTCTCCTTTTACTCCTTCAAGAATATACACATTGTTGAAGTCTTGTTTGTCTTTTCTCCTTATTTTCCTGTATGTTCTTTTCTTACCTCGCATCCTTTAATATAGAATTTGAAATCATATCCTTATTCACACTTTTGAATAATAGTTAGGATATTTTTTTTGTGTATTCAACACACAAGACATTATGATCTTTGTTTTTTCCATTGTCAATATTGACTATGCATTTTCTAACGATCCTAACTGATTCATTGTTTCCAAGTATTAATCTTCCTCCATTTTCTTCCTTCAGGTTAAGAAACTTAGTTTGGTATCTTATAATTTTATTTTAGTATCCACTATCATCATACCATTTTCTTTCTCATTTTTGAGGATATCATGCAATACCACATTTTTATTGAGTCTCACTTCATTTTCCATACCTTTGAGTGCAATTCCTTATACTTGAACATGCCTTCTTCTTCTTGTTTTAGTGAAATATTGTACATGTTTCTACAATTTCATGCTTTGTACCCATGATTACAATAATTATAACATTCAATTTGATCAGATAGAGGAACAAATGAGTTATAATTTCTAACTACATTTTTTTCCAGAATTTTAGGATTTCTCTTCCCATAAACATTTCGTGAATTTTCATATGTTACTTATTTTTTGTTTCTCATGTAATTATCCCTGGAATTATTTCCTTATTAACAAAATTATTAAATTTATAGCAATAACATGGGAAGATATTTGATACCTGGAAGAAATGAACATTCATGAGGAAATAGGTCTTTTGATCCAATATTATTGAAGGAAGATTCAAGTCTCTAATATTCCTTTACTCTCTTTATAAAGTTCTTGGTAGGGTCATGTTTCTGTTGAGTTATAACTTTATTATTGGTGCTACTTTAGTTTCTAATATATTTCTTGAATCTATCAACAAATATTTTAAGTTCCTCTTTGCATTCCTCTTTTTTTGTCTTTGTGCTTGATATCTCCTTGGATTTTTCATGATTATTTTTATAACTAGCACTTGGATTGATTAAAGGAGACCTCTAGCAGTTGAGAATTTGATCTAAAATTTTAGTCCCTTTTACATATTTGTAACATTGGTGTTTATCAATGACTACATTCTCTATTTTGTTTCTTAAGGAAACAACTTCAACTTCTAATTTATCACAATGATTTTCCCTTTCTTTTAGCTGAATAGTCAACATTTCTTTTATTCTTTTATTTTCTTCTAGTTCAATTTTTAAGAGAGTGATTGATTCTTCGTCACAATATTCATTCTCATATTAATATAAATATTCTTCTAGTTGTTTCACCATCTTTCCTGGATTTTTTATTTCTTCTAAGGAATTCACAAGTTATCATTTAATATCTACCTCCACTTCAACTTGTTCTTCAGAATTTTTGTTTTCGCTTTTATCCTTTTGGTCAGTATCTTCATAATTTAGAGAAATGGACAAGACTTCTCCTCTTTCATCATCAAACACATATTCATAACTTCATTAGATGAATCACTATTCTTTGGAATAGAGACTTCTTTTTGATATATCCTTTCCTTTTATGATTGTGAGATTTGGATTTAGCATTATATCTTCGTTTATCATTACCATAATTTAAAATGTCATTAATCCGAAAGACATTTATCTAAAGCATATAGTACTATTTTATCACACTTAAATCATTTGAAAGGAAGCTTACCTTTGAATTTGATAGTTCCTTTTATCAACTTTCTTACAAGTTGAGCTTCTTCTTCTTCATTAGGTTCATGTTTGAACACTTCTTGGGTGGTTTGACTCATTTTATCCTATTTTGTTGGAATTGTAACTAGGTTCAATATTCATAATAACCATTGTTTCAATATGTATTTTATGTAAAAACAAAAGAATAAAACACTATAATTTTTTAGCAATTTCTTCATGCTTTGTTTTAGTCAAAATAAAACATAAAAGGGAATGTTCTACGTGACCCTTGTAAAAGAAGTAAATTTTAAATTTATCAAGTGTCACTTGTCTCGCAAAATTCCAAGTCGGCCCTCCAACCCCACAAGTCAACTCAACCTTTAGAGGCACATTTTCGGACACGGAAACAACTATATATTAGCATCACTACTCCACCATTTGTCAACTAATTCACATTGTATTTGTGGAATATGAATCTCATACATATGAGTTACTATTTTTCTATGGAATGTGAGTTTCTAAGGATGTAAGTTTTTGAGGCTAGATGAGATACTTGAGGCACTAATATTTTGTTGAATGCGAGCTAATTTGTGGAACCTTTTTCTGTGGAGTACTAACTTACTGAGAGATGTTTCTTCTATGGTATACGAGCTAATTGGTCCTCACTTTCTATGATGATATTTGAGTTTTGTGGATGAGGTAGTGACTAATATTTTATCCTCATGGAGACCTATGACTAATCTTATTACAAAGCTTTGTATGGACAAATTGGAGGGCATCTTATCCTGATATGTTGGAGGGTTCACTTGGAATTTGGTGATTGGTATACTGAGCTACTATGTTGTTCATTTTGCCTATGAATTGGATTTATATAGTTGATGAAGATTCTATAAGGAAAGTATTTCTAGGTTTTCCCCTTATGAAATTTTCCCTGGCCACTTTCCTAAGTTTTGGTATTTCTTTCCTTTTTTTGCATTGTACTTGTATAATTGATTTCTGAGCTAATTGAATAAAGTAAATGCTTTATGAAAAACATATATAAATGTCACAAGTAATTATCATGATGATAAATTCATGCTTTCAATTTAATTTATAACAAGATATCTGAGTTAGGGTATGAGAGTAGTCATGTTCTAAAGAAAGGTAAAAAATGTGTTAGTACGGGAAACGTTTAGAAGAAAGTTGAAGCCCTAAAACTCTATGTCTCGGAACTTGTCTTAGTACTAAGACCTCAGAACGTTTTAGAAGGTCAAGAAGGCCTCAAGATGATCTTAGAAATATGAAATACGTAGATACCATGTTAGGTTACAGGAGGACAAAGGGACAAAGCAACCAAATCTCATTGTTGATTATTGATCATGTTCATTGTAACTGAAGTAAAAATAACATATTTTTTTTCTTGAAATTTTTGAGAAAGAAGTATTGAAAGGATAAAGCATGGGAGTTGAGCTTGAGTAACTTTGAAATAAGTTTAGAGGAATTTTGAAAAACATATATGTCTATTGAACCAACAATGTCATGAGATATATACATTAAAGGCATTGTACATAATCAATGAAAAGTCTTCAAAGTGAAGTACATGTTTCTAATGAAAGAAATTACAATAATAAAGATAAGTATGAGGCCTGCAAAGAGAAGTAGTGAAAGGTTTGGCATATGAAGGTGAAAATATTACAATATCTCAAATCATATCGTTAATAAAAGTTCAAATATATTGCAAAGGCTTGTAAGAATGTTGAAGCATAATGTGAAGTCTTTAAACTATGATCTGAGCGCCTTTGGAAGGATTAATACATTTTAATTTTGTGATAAGTATTTATGGTGAGTTCCAATTCACCTCACAGAAAAGTAATCTCTATGTTCAAAACTATCGAAGGCATCTAAAACTCTTTCTGTAGTAATATTTTTCAAGACGTCAAAAGTTTCTAGGTAAGTAAGAAGACATGTTTAAGGCAAGTCTGATAGGATATCAGTACAAATGACAAGTTTTAGGAAGTCCATAACACTCATGTAAGATCTTTGAAAAGGTTTTGAAGTTGAAACACTACTCCAAGTTATGAAAAGATAAAAGCCTTGTTTTTAAAGATATAACCAGAATTCTAAAACACATATACTTGTAACACTATCATTGTGAATAATGCAAATATTGAAGAAATATGCATCTTAAATAAATGGTGTTATATCTCCTTGTAATAAGGAATTTGATCCAAGTTATAAGGTATATAAAGGTATATGAATATTGTGGGAATACGAGCTATACCGAGCTCATCTTGTTGGACATTGGATAAACCAATGCTCCATGTGTGTTTCATGACATGTTCTTAACTACCTCTCATGGATCCATTAACTCTATAAATGCGTCCATTATGAAAACTTGTAGGTTTTGGTGTAATGGAAATATTGATTCCATAAAGTGGTATGAGAGCCAAATATATCAAGTTTTAATCACACTCGACTCACATTAGGGGGAGATTGTTGGACATTGGATAAACCAACGATCCCTGTGTGTTTCATGACATGTGCTTAACCGCCTCTCATGGATCCATTAAATTTTTCAATGCTTCCATTTACTAACACCTGTAGGTTTTGGTGTAATAGAAATTGTGATTCCAACACATCTCTGTGGCACAAGTATCTGAAATATCCATAATATTGATACTCCCTTTCTATACATAAAAGAAGAAATAATTACACGAAATAAGATGATTCGTCTGATATTGTACTAGGAAGCCCTAGATTCATATTAAAATAAATATTGAAAGGTGTTAAAAAGGTTCTAAATATTCTGCATAGACTGAGCCTCCTCTCTATGAAATCTTTGTGCACAATGTATGTGTGAATTTATTGATCCGAGCTAAATTTAACAACCAAGACAAAGGAAATTTCAAGAACCCAAATAAATCATGATTTGGAATCATATAAATGAATATCAACTAAGGGAAAACATTGAGAAAGGTATATCTTGAAGAATTTGGACCTTAAAGCATCTAGGGTTTGTAAACCCTAGCAAGGGTTTGAATTAGAAAACACTAGGACTAATTGTTTCCACTGAAAGAAGAAGCCCTAATGACAAAAATGAAATCATACTAATGTGAGGAAAAGGATGGTGAAAATAACAAGAAGTACAAGTTAATGAGGGAGTTTATTCTTTTGTTAAAAGATAATTACTCTACACCTCCTTTCTTTGATTACTATTGTTTTTATTGTCTTTATCTTTAGATAGTCTTTTGTATATAAACTTTTCTTAATTATATGTGTTCTTCCATAGTCTCTCCTAATAAATTTTGCATACCAATGACAATATTTTCCCAATCCTTGAAAATAGATGAAAGAATGGGAAGGACGTAGGAAAGCTCGAAGATGGTCTTGAATTATGGAAGAAAATTAATGCATAAATATAGATCAATTTGAAGTATGCATTAGAGACGTAAAACATATATCATGCACCTGATAACAACATGAATTAGAGGAAATTTCAGCCTAAAAGTGCCCATTAAATTATCATGTAATCTCCATGTCATAATATGTAAACCAATCAAAATCCTTTAAATTTAAAAAGAGGTACATGTAAATATTTTGGAGGAAAAAGAAAAAAAACTACTTTTTTTTTAATTCTATTTTTGGCTTATCTCCCTATAGGTTTACTCAAATTTCAAGTGTATATGTTGGTTGGTTGTGGAATTAAATTCCACACCTAATGAGTACTCATTATGCATACTTTTGAGAAGACCCACATTGATAAAAATTGTAGATATTTTCGTCACTCCATAATTTGTAATATTGGCAAGAAAAAACGATAGAGGACAACATCAAACCACTTTGGAGTCAAGGACCTAGCCTTCCTAGACTTAGAGAGGGCTCTCTCTATCTTTATGATTTAACTTGATGATTCTAAGTGCTAATTTTAGGCTAGTTATAGAAATGAGGGTTGTTTGTTTGATTGATTGGGTGGTTGGACAAACAGAGATGTAAAACTTAATCCATTGGGCTATGGAGTCATAAAGGCATAATTTTACATCAAATTTTCAAAGGCATTCATAGGGAAAGCTTACTATGCAGACTGGATCTTACTAGTAGTGTGAATATGAGATGGGAGAAGGAGATTACGGTTCAACTTAAATGAAAATCAGACCGTCTTTGAATTCTACATTCAGGTCTCAGAGGAAAAAATTAAGATAACAAACACAGGCAGAATTAAGGTGCTATATTAGCAAATCTTAATCTAAATTTTTTATTTTGAAATCAGATAAATTGATGCACAGCATGAAAAGACAGAGGAAAACATTAATACAGAGGAAAAACAACACCATTAACATAGCTCAAGAATCTTGTGAACGGTCTCTTATTATTGATACCCAGCTCAAACAGCTATGGAGTTCAAATACTTCATACAATGCAAGCTTCAGCCGGGTCCAATTTTCCAACCTTTGATATTGAAAATTCAAGCATTATTTAACCAAAAGTAAGTCAGTTGCCCTAATTTGATTTTGAAAACTTCATTAATTAAAAACAAACTAAATTTAGACAAATGTGGCCATGCAAGGCCCGAACAAAGAGAATCTTTGACAAAACACCGCCTGTAGAATTAATCTTGGTAACTCTTCAAGAATGTAAAACTCAGGCAGCTCTTCGTGAATCAAAAATATGGCTTGGAGGCGGCTGATATGGTTGCGAGGAGGCAACGATGGGTGGCTCTGATATCTACCTTTTCTTTCAGGTTGCCTCTATTGGATCATTAAAGATGATGTGATGTTGGCATTTATGATCAATCGGTGGCTATGCTGAGGTGTCCACCGTGCTTTTTCAATCTTGGTGCATACATAACTTTTTCCACTCCTTTTTGTTGGGAATTGTCATGCCTGTGACCTTTCGGTATACTTCATACACCTTTGTGTATTTTCTGAATGTGGGCCTGGTAAGGAAAACATGCTTCAGCTTATGTTGAATAAAGATTTCATTGCTCAAGTGGTCCCAGACAACTTTCCTGATAATCTTTCCTTCGATGCTGGTGAATTTGGTTGTATCCTTAGTCGTTTCTTTGAGAATGTTCATATAATCTCCCCTTTGGATTAGCTTGTTAATTATTACATATAGTGAGGGAAATCCTCTTGCCACCAAGGGTTCAATTTTGTTCAGGAATCTGTTGATGGTCAGGTCCAACTCACGACACTTCTCCTCCAACTGCCTTACCAAATTCCTCTTAGTGAGGACCTTTCTTACTTATAATATGGTACTTGTTATGTCTTGGGCATCCAGCCCTTAAATTTCATAGCTGGTTTTGGAGTTCAAGAATTTTATGATATTAGGGGCTGTGATTGGCATGTTTTCTAATTCCTGGTTTTCTTTTTCAATGGCCACACCGCATTTGTCCACCAACTCTTTCTGTTCAAAAATTGTGTGGATGGAGTGCCAAATTTCCTCCACTGACTTTATGATACTGCCCCAAATTATCAATTTCATTTGGACCAAAATGTTGTTGTTCGAAAATTCCTTCTCTCCCTTCTCTAATATTTCAATCTGCTTTTGGGCTATCTCATGGGAAGTTTCAGACTCGGGTTTTTGATCTCTCAGGATGCCAATATGTGCTTCCAATTTCTGGATCTCTTATGACTGCAGGGTCACACTTTCCATGGCCTTTAACAGCTGGTCTATCCCACTAGATGTTCCAGCAGTTGTGAGAACATTTGATGGGATTGTTGAAATGGGGACAACTTCCACTGGGATGAGTGCTACTTGAGCTGCTTCTTTTTTTTCCTTCAGCAACTTCTCCATCTCTCTTTCCATCTGTTTGATTTAAGCACACTGCTCCACAACTAACATCAATAGCTCTACCTTCTGTGACTCATCTTGCTCAATGCCTTTGGCCAAGGGGTCTTATGTTGCTGGCATATTGAGTTTTTTCCTGAGGGATGCTATGTTAGCATTATTCTTCTTCAAGACCTCCTCCACAGCTTGAACATTGGTTGGGTCATCACCCATCTTCACAATTAAATCTTCTAAAGACTTGATCCTTGAGTATTTAGCTAAGGCAGATATGCTTTCTATCCTGATTTGTGGCAGAGCATTCAATAAGGATACCTGCAGCTTTGACAAGCTCATAGCAGTACTTTTCAAGGTGGAGGCCACCATCTCTCCAGTATTCTTGTGTAATTCCATTTGGTCAATCAGGTGGATGTCCTTGGCATTAAATTCGAAGGATGCCTTCTTGTAATCTCCTGCTTCTTGGGTTTGTGGGATCAAGGCTATTAGAAATGCCATCTGCATCCTTCTCTTCTCAATGTCAAAAGCAGACAACAACATGCTTTGTGAACTTGGGGTTTGATTCCAGAATTGATTGTAATTTTTATTCTTCATCACCTCATTTCTCAATTTTATTTCCTTGAAATAAACCGATTTTTCTTGGCCTTCTATGGCAGGTCTGGACGTAGATGTCTACAAGGCCTGCTGCTGCAGAGACATTGTGGTTGTAGATGTACGGGAGGCCATTGTTTTACCACCCAATGGAGATGGCCCAGTGGTGTCTGAAATATGAACCATTGTTTGTTGCCCTAATTCTCCTCCTTGATCAATATCCATATGAACTCGGGCCCTCTTCCTATACCTTATTTTGAATTATTTACTATAGGTATCAGTCACCGAAGGTGACTAATTCTCTCTTGGCCCTTTTCTCCCTATATATTTCTCTTGCTCTTTCCCCTTATCTTCTTTTCCTTCTGCATTATCCCTTTCTTGTGGTGTTGGGGTCTGTATGCCTGAAGTGGAGAACACTTGTTCTTCCTCTCTTTGGAGGGTATTAGTCACCCATTCTGTTTGATTGGCATACTTCTCAATTGAGGGTCTGTGTGTGTGAACATAGGGTGTGGATTTTTTTTCCACCCTTTTCCTGGAGATAATCCCTCCAGGGTCATAATACCAAGTGAAATTGTCGCTGAAACCCATCTCTTTTAGTATCTTTTATGCCTCCTCTCTTGCTGCTCTACTTTTAAAGATGAAAATCCCAATTTGTGTCTTGATCTTGAACTGAGCCTTCTTCTGAGAAAAATTGGAACTCATCTACATGTATCATTTTCCTTATGTATTATAGTGCAAAGACCCGCATGGAGAGGAACTTTGGAAATTTGTATGGGGCTATCTCACTATCATAGACTCGAATCTCTATGTAATTTTTGTAAAAATACCAATCTGTTGTCTTCACTTGCTCTATTAGCTACATGGCTTTCCTAATTTCTTCATTTATCCTGGGATATGCTGCATTTTTTAGTGTGCTGATGGTTGGCTGCACAAACAGATCCACAAAATCCTTGTATGTATAATCCTTTTGATCCTTTAATAGCAGAGTGATCCAAAACATGATAGATTGGGGCTCTTCATCTTCATTTAACTTGGTCATCTAAAATTGAAACCTTCTACACTGGAAATGAACAAACATGTATACCAAAACAGAGGATTATTTGAAAACCTCCTCTCTATAAAAATTTAAAAATTGCTCATGAATGGCCTCTGCAAGAAACTGGGCATAGTTGAATAGGACTGTGGGATCTGGGAAAGAGTGGAAAAAAAACCTATCATAGATTCTTCTACCCATTGATCAGTGTGATAACCCAATAAATAAGATAAAATAGATATAATGTGCTTAGTGTTATTATAAAAGGTAGACGAGGGATAAGGAGGGCTCTTTGTAGGCATTGGGGTATCAGGGGCCATGGAAAGTTTCAAATTTTTGGCTCTGCTAGTAGGGTCAAGCTTCTGATAACATTCTTTGAGGGCTTCATACGAGAAAGGGACCCCTTTTTTACGAGTGGGGGCCTGCATCATCTGCTGGATGGATTGGGCATTGATGGCAAACAGGATTTCTCCTGTTGGGGTGACTATGGTCCTCTAATTAATGTCATAAAATTTTTGGCACTTCCTAATGAACTCTGGGAAACTATGGGTTTTTGGGAAGATGTAAAGAGGTAACTAAGTCTCCCATAGGCTAATTTCATCGACTCCTTCGAGAAATTGGAATTCAAACTAGAAGTAGACATCAAATAAATCAGAATCCGACTTGGTCTCATGGATTTTGTAGTCTTTGTCTGCTAGATCCAAGTGATCCAGGTCCACTTATGGGTAGACCATAGGATTAAAAGGTTATTGATCTGGCTTCGGAGGCATTGTCTTCAATGATTCTTCTTTCACAATCTTAAATGGAGGAAGGGATGGCAAAGAGGGGAACTGAGTAAGGGAAATTATTATGGATCAGCACTGGGGAAGGGATATGACAGCAAGGGATAGTAATCGGGATTGACAGTCTAAAGGAGCCCTATAATTCCGGTTTCGCAGAGTGCTGACAACTCTTCTTGAAATTCACACTTTCTTCGGTAATACCTACAAATTCAATTCTTGTGTTAGTTTGATAATACTGACAGAGTAAACTGTGTATTTATGCTGACATTTGGCTTTTAAAACATCGATGCAGAGGTGTGGAGGTGTCGTGGGTCCATTGGATATCGGCCCGACCTTTTATGGTGCAATGATTTTCTTAGCGAGAGGGGATGTGATTGAAGTGGACAGCGGGAGCAAACGTGGTGCGTCTAGTACATGAAACGGTAAAAAGGCGCAGTGGTTTGGTGAGTGGCACAAAGGGCTTTTCAGAGGGGGTTGTTAGTGGTAAACGGTATTGGATAGGGGGTGCAGAATAGTCCTAGGCACGACACGTAGTCAAACGGGAGGTATGGGATACCACCCATTTCGGATCCCCCTCCGTTGTTAACCTTCGATGGATGCGGGGAGGTTGAAAGGCGTTGTAAACCATGCGATGCATGGAAGTGAGTTGGGATAGCGGAGAGTTGCGGGGGATTTAGCATAGACATGATGGGGCAAGGAACATGTGGGTCCGCCCAGACTTGAAAATATTTAGGTCTTTGTTCTAAGGTAGATCACATCCACGCCAATATATCATTTCGCATCCCACTGACTTTAACTTTTTTTAGCACTTATCTTTTAAAATTTGCAATGTGTGCATTGTGATCGGGTCCCACCCATCGCACATCATACTTCCGTGATCTTAACACTTACCATGGGCGATATATTTTAAAACTTGTGATGTGTGGTTCGTGGACCAAGGCCACGTCATTTTCCACATCACTTCCACGTCATCTGCCACATCATCATAGATCAACTGCAGTCTGTGAGGTGAGGGCCTTGTCACCTGCCACATCTGTCCATATCACACTTCAACGATCATAACTTTTATCTCCACACTTATTCTTTAAACTTTGTGATTTTCGATTTGCGACTGAGTCCCACCGCATCACATATCACACGTTGGCACTTTTGATATTTACCTTCAATAGTAATCCTTTGAAACTTGCAACGTGTTATTGCGATCAAGTCGCATTACACAAAACTTAAAGTCGCAGGAAATTAAAGGTAATTTAAAAAAGGTGTGAAGTGCGCCATGAGACATGCTAAATGTGGGAAAGTGTGAAAAGGCGTAAGGTAAGGAAAATATGAAATACAAAGGTTCGCATGCATATTTCGGTTATGTATGAAGGTTGGATGGGTCCCACTTCATCGCGTCGGCGGAAACATAAGGTTGCGCATAATTCTTAAGAGGTAAGGTTTAAAATTTGCGGGTTGCAAAGTGTGGGCTACAGGTAAGGAATTATTTGTGCACCATGGGTGGATGGGTCTTGTTTCATCACAAATTGCATTTTGAAGAGTTTGTAAGATAAGGCAATTGAAAAACTTCGCGATTCGGCCGATGCAAAAAGAGATTTGGGTGTATGGTAATGAAATAAAAGGGAAATGACTTAGGAAAAAATGAAAATGCATCGGGATATTATGAAAGGAAATGTAAGGAAATGTATGGAAATATATGGACACATATGAGCGGGGAACGAAATGTAAATAAAGGGAATTGAAGTGAAAAGTAAGTGTGGCGGGTGAATGAAATGGAATGAGGGCCGAAATGAATTTTGATCACCATCACACCTTATCAGCAACACTCTCTTCCTTCTTCTCTGAAAATAAATGATAAACATGGAATATCATTTTCAGTTATGAAAAATCTAGGAAATCATCAGTCACCTGATGATACTGTGAAATGCAGGAGTCTAACAGTGGGTCCAGTTGGGGATGGAAACTCCTTTAGGAGGTGTCAAGAATACTGCAGACTAGTGGCTTGATCCATTGGCTGATCCCAACCCTGCAACCTGATCTGCTCTCTGGCTGGAAATCCTTCAAGCTGAGGTCAATACTCTCTGCAATCTGTAGTTTGGAACGCACTTGATCTTGAAACTGAAAAGTCACCTAAAACTGAAAACTGGGAAAATGCTCAAAGTACTGAGCTCATATGCACACCTACCTACCTGATCTACAATTGTAATATTTTTTCTTCCTTTGGGGTGCATTTAGACTTGCAGACCCTGACCTCATTTTTTCCTTTTGAATTTCTAACCTATCACCTATCCCTTATTTCTCCTATTGGTTTAGATTAAGCTGTTGAACTAATGTCATTTTTTACCTAGCTACTGATAAGCCAAGATTAAATGGTTTAGCGAATCTTCATTTTCTAACCCTATCAGTAGAAAATTTAAAATTGTACAATCATGCTTAGACTGTATGATTGCACAAGACTCTTTTCAATAATAGTGCCACTTTGATATGCAACACTTTCAGAAAAAATTATATATACATAGCTTCTTCTTTTTTTCTAATCAGACTAGGCTTACAGCCTTCACTTCGGCCTTCAACCTTGTCCAGTGGATTATTGAAAATTTGTAAGACTATGGTATTTACAATTATGAAATTTTAATATGAGTTTTTAAAAAAAATAATGTTTCAGCATCCTGCCATTGACAAGACCTCCAAACAGCTCTGTTCCATCCAACTCTTACAAGAAAAATGCATTATCTCCTCTAGGAAAATAAATAATGTATGGTCCTTTCCACAGGTTGTCAAACTTGCCATGCTTAGCTTTATCTTCTCTTCTAGAATCTCATTTCAACACTTTATCTCCAATATTGAAATCATTTTCTTTTGTTCTTTTGTCAAAAATCTTCTTCATATTCCCTTGCACCACCTGAGTTTTGTTGTACACCTCTTCTCTAGACTGCTACAGTTGAATGGTCTGGCTTATTCTTCTTTGTACATAATTTTCTTCATCCTACACTTCTTGAATGAGTTTCATGGCTAGCACTCCTAATAATGTTGGAAAAATTGCAACCATTCCATAAACTAACTGGTATGGTGGCATGCCAATTGATTTCTTATTTGTCAGTCTGTCAGCCCACAATGCATGCACCAATTTTTTATACCAGGATTTGTCGTTTTCTTCCAAAAAAAATTTGATGATGTTGATCAGCCTCTTGTTGGAAGACTCAGCTATTCCATTACCTTGCAGGTAATAGGATGTTGAATGCCCCAAAGAAATGTGATATATGTGGCAAAAATCCACCATCTTCTTGGATTTAAAAGCAGCAGCGTTTGAAAATTTGTTTCAGCCATCAATTTGGCTAATCCTTGTCCCTTGATCATTTTAGTGGGTCTGATCTCTAGGTCATACTCCAAGATAACAGTGATCCATTTTCCTCTTTTTCCATCAGGATCCTATGTTAGGATGTCTTTAACAACTGTATTGGGCACAACTGCAATGATGTGTGAATTTAGAATGTAAACTCTAAAATCCTTCAGTGCTTTTATCAAGGAAAAAGCCTTTTTTTTCTATGATATTGTACTTCAGAGGTGCATCTCTTAAATCTTGGCTAAAAAATGCTATGGGCTACTCTTTTCCATCCTTATTTTTCTACAGAAATACAACAGTGATTTTATGCACTGATGCAAATGAGAAAATGATGAAATCCTTGGTGAAATCGAGGCTGATTAGGATCGGTGTTGCAATGAGTGCCTGCTTTACCAGGTCGAAGGACTGTTTAGCCTCCCTGGTCCACTTGAATCCTGAATCTCTCTTGAGCATGTTCGTTATATTCCTTAGGATTTTTTCAAGGTTTCGTATAAACCTCCTCAAAAAATTTATATTTCTAATGAAAGATTGTAGCTCTTTGATGTTTCTAGGATGACTGATTTAAAGTATGCCCTCAATTCTGTTGGGGTCAATCTTGATTCCTTCTTCCGCTACAAGCTTTCCTTCTTCAAGGCCAAATAATGATTTCTTAGGATTCAGAGATAGACCAAACCTTCTACATTTTTTGAAAACTCTTCTCAAATGGGCCAAATGTTCTTCATCAGTTTTTTAATATATTGTAATATCATCAAGATATATCACAATTAAAAGACCAATTTATTCTGAAAAATAAATATCCATTTCTCTATGAAAGGTGGCACCGTCATTTATTAAACCAAAGGGCATTTTTACATACATGAAGGTTCCCCAAGGGGTAGTAAAATATGTTTTGTGTTGATCATCTGGATGCACTAGCACTTTATTGTACCCTGAAAATCCATCTAGCAGAGAGATTCTTTTGGAGCCCACTACCTTTTGCAATATGTGGTCCATATTTGGTAAAGGGTAGTTGTCCTTAAGAGATGCCTTGTTCAGATTTCTGAAGTCAATGCAGATTCTGATCTCACCTGTATTCTTTCTTACTGGTAAGAGATTGGAAACCCATTCGGAGTATCTGATGGGGACTATTATCTTGGCATCATACATATCCTTTATCTCCTTCTCAACCAAAGGCATTTGGATAGGATTTATCCTGCGCAGTTTCTGTTTGAAAGGCTTCTGGTTCTCCTTGAGTGGAATTTTGTGTTGGATAATATCAGTATCATAAGCTTTCGGGTCTTCATAACTCCTGGAAAACACATCAATAAACTCTTTGAACAAAGCGGTGTATTTCTGTTTTATGGATGTTGGTAGTGTTTTTTATAACTTTACCATCTTAGGCTCCTGCTCACTGCCCAGATTGCATTATTCGGTATTTTCTTCTATAGATTCCATTTTTGGTTTCTTAGCCATATCATTGAAATCAAATAGTTCCTTCAGAGGGACAATTCCTCTAGGCAGGGTGTTGTCTCTAAATTCCCATACTTCAAATTCTTATTTTTCTGTATCTTCATGCACCTCTGTCATATGCTTATCTTCATTTGCTGAAAAATTAACATCAGAATGGTGAGGGGGCTCCTCCCTACACATTTTCTCTCTAGTGGAACATTCTTCTTCACAGTCTCGGTCCAAATTGGAATCTTCAAACTCACCCTTAGATTACAAGAAATTCTCAATATGTTTGTCATCTTTAAATACTTGCCAATATCTCATATTGTTAGGAACTATTGGACGGTGCTCAACCTGCACTGTATACTCTTTTTTGGGATGAGTTAATTGACAAGTGCTGGATAAAAATGCTAACCCATTAGCCAAGATATTCTGATTCCTTGCAACTGCAACAGGGTCATATTCTTCAAATGTTTTCAAGATTTCAAGGGAAACATTCCTGTATGCTCTCAATCTGGGGTGCTTAGCTGAATATTCTCCCATGATTTTTTCAATGACCAGCTAGAATCCCCATGAACAGAGATTCTTTTGGCCCCTAGCTTCTTTAGTAGTTGTAAACCCAAAAGGAGTGCCTCATATTTTGTTATATTGTTGGTACACTGAAAGTTTAGCTTGTAAGAATGTCCTTCTGTGTAGTTATTTTTAGTATTGCATACCCACACCCCTGCTCCTGAGCCGAATTTGCCACAAGAACTATCAAAAATCATGTTCCAAAAAGGTTCATTTTCATACTTGTGTTTCACAATTCCCATTTGGTCTGACTATTCTTTCTTATGGTCTTCTTCTTCTCCAGCTACTTATTCATTAATATTTACATCATTGTAAAGAATAAATGAATCAAGGTCAGAGTGGACCGATTTTAGGGGGTAGTTATGAGGCTTTTCCTGACTGCTCACCATGTATTTCATTAGATTCTCCCTATACAATCTCCTTTTCTGGCCAAAAACTGGTATGGTAGCATAAATCATATCCATTTGGAGGGTGCCTCAAAGCTTGGCTCCCCATGTATGTGATAAAAGCATACCATATTTTGGAGGGATGTCAGCCACCACTATTTCCATCACTAGACTCTTGGCTTGTATCTAGGCTAATTTAATATAAATATCTTTGATGAGGCCTAGACATTTCACTTTGCTGGAGTCAAATGAGTATAGGTCTTTGTAGGGTCTAGTTATCTCCAGGACAAGTTTCTCCATGACTACCTTAGGCATGAGGTTATGATATGCACTTGAGTCTATCATGGCATTATGAAGGATCTTATCATGGACATTCAAACCGAGATAAAATGGGGGAACACCTCCCTCCTGGAATTTTCCCTCTACTTCTGGCCCAAACAAAATTTTAGGTTTGTCATCATTTATATTGACAGTATCAGTGATTTCTCCTATGTTCAGCACTTTTAGGATTTGGGACCAATATACATCTTGGTTTACCAATTCAGTGAGAGGGACATAGATTTTTATTTTGGAAATTTCATTCTCAATGCTGAATGGTGTCTGTGTTTTTGGCAGATTTGAATCATTCTTCTCAAGCACTATTTTTGCAGCAATTTCATATTGTTGACTTGTATTAGGGATATCAGCTGGAATAGTTTTTCTAGGGTTGACCACTGAACTACTAGTGTTGCTTTCTACATCATTATTTCCAGTTGTTTTAGTAATTCTATTTGAAATTTATGTTGTTTTCTTGGGATCAGCTTCAAGGGCATTTTTAGCAAAGTTTTTGGGATTCTTTCTCTTAGGAATATTCGAATCTTTCTTGCTTCGGATATTATATTGTCTATGCACCTCCATGATGGAGTTCTCGAATCCTTGTTTATAATCTTCAGACTCTTCAAATTTAACTTCAGTTTGAGTTGAAGAAAATAAGTCTTGTTCTTCTTTAGTGAGGAAAACAGTATCTTCATTATTAATTCCCATCAGATTAATTTGACTTTCTTCTAGTTCTTCAACCACCCCCTCATCTTCGTCATCATAATTTTCTTGCAATGTTTTCTCCCCCTAAAATTTGAGCAAACATTCTCATTTGGATAGTTTCATCCTCTATCTCTTGGTAGTCAAAAGCATCGTTCATTTTTTCCACATGTTGTTGAGCAGTTTCAGGACCGGTTCCATCAAAATGTGGGATTTTGGATTGATAATCCTGTGGCATAGGCACTAGGGGTTGCGGTAGCGCTAATGGAGCATACCAGGCTACCATGATTGGAGGTGGGGGAACCCAAGGAGGGTTGATAAGAGTAGGGTTTACCAAGAGAGGTGGAGCGTTAAATGGAGGAAGGTGGACAGTGGGTGTATGAGTGGAGGTTTTGGAACTCTGGTGGGAAAAGTTCAAAGTAAAGGTAGGAGCTGAAGATAAACTTGAGAAATTTTCTTGAGGATGAGAAAACTTGGAGATAATAGAAGGAGTTGCTTCAATTAGAGCAGATAATTTTATAGACTGTTGAAGATAAGCATCATCAATAGCTAAGGTGAGCTCTGTTTCTAGACTTTGAAGGGAGTCGAAGTGTTGGAGAAGCTGAATGTCAGTTTGAGTGGAGGTAGAGGCTTCCCCAATAGAACTCTATTGTAAGATGGATGGGTCAAAAAATTTATAGGCTATCCAATTCTGGGATTTGGTCCTGAACAAGCTTTGCTCAAAGTGTAAGTCAAACTGGATATCCTGCAAGGTTGCAAGGTTTTCAGGGAGGGAACTTGCTTTGTGAAGAGGCTTGCTAATATTTGGATTCTCATATCTAGGAGTTCTTATTACGATTTTCTCTAGATTGTCAACTATTTCAGGGGGATTTGGGTCAGGATGGGATCTGGTAAAGATTCTTGTAGAAGCCATAATTCTGACCCAAGGCACAAACAAGCTTAATAGTTTTACAAAAACTAATTTGTAGAAACTACTTAAAACACACAGCATTTCAACTGGGGGTTTCTGAGTTCTGATTAAATATTAAGATTTTCAATAATTCCCCGGTATGGTCGCCATTATGTTGTCACTCCAAAAATTTTAATATTGGCAAGAACAAAAGACAGAGGACAACATCAAACCACTTTGGAGTCCAGGACCTAGCCCTCCTAGACTCAGAGAGGGCTCTCTCAGTTTTTATGATTTAACTTGATGATTCTGAGTGATGATATTAGGCTAGTTATAGAAATGAGGATTTCTTGTTTGATTGATTGGGTGGTTGGACAGAAAGAGCTGTAAAAATTAATCCATTGGGCTACAGAGTCATAAAAGGCAGAATTTTGCATCAAATTTTCAAGGGCATTCATAGGGAAAACTTACTATGCAGACTGGATCTTACTAGCAGTGTGAATATTACATGGGAGAAGGATATTAAGTTTCAAATTAAATGCAGAGCAGACCATCTCTGAATTTTTCATTCAGGTCTCAGAGGAAAGCATTAAGATAACAAACACAGACAGAATTAAGGTGCTCTTTTAGAAAATCTTAATCTAAATTTTCTGTTTTGAAATCAGATAAATTGATGCACATCATGAAAAGACAGAGGAAAACATTAATACAGAGGAAAAACATCACAAGTAACATAGCTAAAGAATCATGTGAAAGGTCTCTTATTATTGATGCCCGGCTCAAATAATTGCAGAGTTCCAATACTTCTTACAATGCAAGCTTCAGTTGGGTCCAATTTTCCAAACCTTGATAATGAAAATTCAAGTGGTATTTAACTAAAACTAAGTCAGTTTCCCTAATTTACTCTAGAAAAATTCATTAATTACAAAAAAACTAAATTTAGACAAGTGTGGCCATGCAAGGCCCGAACAAAGAGAATCTCTGACAAAACATCGTCTATAGAATTAATTTTGGTAACTCTTCAAGAATGTAAAACTCAGGCGACTCTTCGGGAATAAAAAATATGGCTTGGAGGCGGCTAATATGGTTTCGAGGAGGCAACGATGGGTGGCTCTGACATCTGGCTTTTCTTTCGGGCTGCCTCTGCCAGATCATTAAAGATGATGCGATGTTGGAATTTTTTATCAATCAGTGGCTATGTTGAGGTGTCCACCGTGCTTTTTCAATCTCGTTAAATACATAACTTGTTCCACTCATTTTTTGGGGGAATTGTTGTGTCTATCACTTGTCAATATACTTCATCCACCTCTGTGTATTTTCCGAATGTGGGCCTGGTGAGGAAAACATGTGTCAACTCATGTTGAATAAATATGTCACTGCTCAAGTGGTCCCAAACAGCTTTCCTAGTCATCTTTCCTTCGATGCTAGTGAATTTGGTTGTATCCTTAGTCGTTTCTTTGAGTTTCTTCATATAATCTCCCCTTTGGATCAGCTTGTTATTTATTACATACAATGAGGGGAAAAAAATTTCCACCAGGGTTTTAATTTTGTTCAGGAATATGTTGATGTCCAGGTCCAACTCACGACACTTCTCCTCCAACTGCCTTACTAAATTCCTCTTTATGAGGGCATTTCTTACTTCTAATATGGTAGTTGTTATGTCTTGTACATCTAGCCCTTCAATTTCATAGCTGGTTTATGAGTTCAAGAATTTTATGATTTTAGGGGTTGTGATTAGCATCTTTCCTAATTACTTATTTGATTTTTCAATGGCCACTGTGCATTTTTCCACCAACTCTTTCTGTTCAAAAATGATGTGGATGGAGTGCCAAATTTCCTCCACTAACTTTATGATACTACCCCAAATTATCAACTTCATTTGGCCCAAAATTTTGTTGTCCGAAAATTCCTTCTTTGCCTTCTCTAATATTTCAATCTAATTTTGGGCTATCTCATGGGTAGTTTCAAACTTGGCCTTTTGATCTCTCAGGATTCCAATATGTGCTTCCAATTCCTGGATCTCTTGTGACATCAGGGTCATAATTTCCATCGCCTTTGAGAGTTGTTCTGTCCCACTAGATGTTCCAACAGTTGTGGGAATAGTTGATGGGATTGTTGAAATGGGGACAACTTCCACTGGTATGAGTGCTACTCAAGCTTCTTCTTATTTTTCCTTCAACAACTTCTTCATCTCGCTTTCCATCTGTTTGATTTGGTCAGACTGTTCCATAACTAACCTCAATAGATCTACCTTCTGTGACTCATCTTCCTCAATTCCTTTGGCCGAGGGGTCTTCTGTTGTTGGCATCTTGAATTTTTTCCTGAGGGCTGCTATGTCAGCATTCTTCTTCTTCAAGACCTCCTCCATAGCTTGAACATTGGTTGGGTCATCACCCATCTTCACTATTAAATATTCTAAATACTTGATCCTTGAGTTTTTAGCTAGGGCAGATATCCTTTATATCTTGATTTTTGGTTGAGAATTGATAATGATACCTGCATATTTGACAAGCTTATAGCAGTACTTGTCAAGGTGGAGGCCACCATCTCTCCAGTCTTCTTGTGTAATTCCATTTGGTCAAACAGGTGGATGTCCTTGGCATTAAATTCGAAGGATGCCTTATTGTAATCTTCTGCTCCTTGGGGTTGTGGGATTAATGCTTCTAGAAATGCCATCTTTATCCTTCTCTTCTCAGTGTCAAAAGCAGACAGCATCCTACTTTGTGAACTTGGGGTTTTCTTCCAGAATTGATTGTAAGTTTTAGTCTTTAGCACCTCATTTCTCAATTTTATTTCCTTCAATGTGTCATAAACTGATTTTTCTTGGCCTTATATGGTAGGTCTAGACGTAGATGTCTGCAAGGCCTGCTGTTGCAGATACATTGTGGTTGTATATGTAGGGGAGGCCATTTTTTGACCACCCACTGGAGATGGCCCAGGGGTGTCTGAAATATTAACCATTTTTTGTTGCCCTGACTCTCCTCCTTGATCAATATCCATATGAACTCGGGCCCTCTTCCTATATCTTATTTTTAATTCTTTACTAGAGGTAAGTCATCGAAGGTGACTGATCCTCTCTTGGCCTTTTTCTCCCTATCTCTTTGTCTTTCTCTTTCCCCTTATCTTCTTTTCCTTCTGCATTCTTCCTTTCTTATGGTGTTCGAGTTTGGACGCTTGAAGTGGAGAACACTTGTTCTTCCTCTTCTTAGAGGGTATTAGTTGCCCATTATGTTTTATTGGCATAATGCTCAATTGAGGGCCTCTGTGTGTGAACATATGGTGTGGATTTGTTTTCCACCCTTTTCCTGAAGATAATCCCTGCAGGGTCATAAGACCAAGTGAAACTATGGCTGAAACCCATCTCTTTTAGTATATTTTTTGCCTCCTCTCTTGCTGCTCTACTGTTACAGATGAAAGGCCCAATTTGTGTCTTGATCTTGAACTGAGCCTTCTTCTTTGCAGAGACAAAGTGGAGCTCATTTGCATGTATCATTTTCCTTATGTATTATAGTGCAAATACCCTCATGGAGAGGAACTTTGGAAATTTTTAGGGGGCTAGCTTACTTCCATGGACTCGAATCTCTGTGTAATTTTGGTACAAATACCAATCTGTTGTATTCACTTGCTCTGTTAGCTGCATGGATTTCCTGATTTCTTCATTTATCCTGGGCTCTATTGCATTACTGAGTGTGTTGATGGTTGGGTGCACAAACAAATCCACAAAATCCTTGTATGTATAATCCTTATGATCCTTTAATAGCAGGGTGGTCCAAAACATGACAGATTGGGGCTCATCATCTTCATTTACCTTGGTCATCTGAAATTGCAACCTTCTATAGTGGAAATGAACAAACATATATAACAAAATAGAGGAGTATTTGAAAACCTCCTCTATATCAAACTTTAAAAATTGTTCATGAATGGTCTCTACAAGAAACTGAGCATAGTTGAATAGGACTGTGGGCTTGTCATATGGGAAAGAGTGGGAAAAAAAACTATCATAGCTTCTTCTACCCACTGATCAGTGTGATAACCCAATAAATAAGATAAAATAGATAAAATGTGCTTGGTCCTATTAGAAAAGGTAGATGAGGGATAAGGAGGGTTATTTGTAGCCATTAGGGTATCAGGGGCCATGAAAAGTTTCAAATTTTTGGCTCTGCTGGCAAGGTCAAGCTTCTGATAACATTCTCTTAGGGTTTCATATGAGAAAGGGACTGATTGTTCAAAATTGGGGCCCTACTTCATCTACTGGATGGATTGGGCATTGATGGCAAACATGATTTCTCCTGTTGGGGTGACTATGGTCCTCTGATTAATGTCATAATAGTTTCAGCACTTCCTAATGAACTCTGGGCAACTATGGGTTTTTGGGAAGATGTAAAGAGGTAACTAAGTCTCCCATAGGCTAATTTCATTGGCTCCTTCGAGAAATTGGTCTTCAAACCAGAAGTAGACATCAAATAAATCAGAATTCGACTCGGTCTCATCGATTTGTAATCTTTGTCTGCTAGAGCCAAGTGATCCAGGTCCACTTATGGGTAGACCATAGGATTAAAACGTTGTTGATCTAGCTTCAGAGGTATTCTCTTCAATTATTCTTCTTTCACAATCCTACAATGGAGAAAGGGATGACAGAGAGGGGAACCGAGAAAGGGAAATGATTATAGGTCAGCACTGGGGAAGGGATATGACAACAAGGGATATTAACAAGGATTGACAGTCTAAAGGAGCCTTGTAATCCAGTTTCACAGAGTTCTAACAAATCTTCCTTGAAATTCACACTTTCTCCGGTAATACCTGTAAATTCAATTCCTGTGTTAGTTTGATAATACTGACAGAGTAAACTTTCTAGTTATGCTGGCATTTGGCTTTTAAAACAGTGATGCAGAGGTGTGGAGGTGGCGCGGGTCCATTGGATATCGGCCTGACCTTTTATGGCATAACAATTTTCTTAACGGGAGGGGATGTGATTGAAGCGGATAGTGGGAGAAAAGGTGGCACATCTAGTACATCAACGGTAAAAAGGCGCAGTGGTTTGGTGAGTGGCGCAAAAGGATTTTCGGAGGGGGTTGTGAGTGGTAAACGGTATTGGAGAGGGGGTGCGGAATAGTCTTGGGCACGACACCTAGCTGAACGGGAGGTATGGGATACCACACATTTCGGACCCCCCTCCTTTGCTAACCTTTGACGGATGTGGGGAGGCCGAAAGGCGCTGTGAATCATGCGATTTGCAGAAGTGAGCAGGGATAGCAGAGAGTTGCAAGGGAATTAGCATAGACATGACGGGGCAAGGAAAATTTGGGTCCGCCCGAACTTGAAAAGCTTTAGGTATTTTTTCTAAGATACATCGCGCCAGCGCCAATATTGCATTTCACATCCTACTAAGTTTAACTTTTTTTTAGCACTTATCTTTCAAAACAATTTATGTGCGCATTACGATCAATTCCCACCCATTGTACATCACACTTCGGTGATCTTAACAATTACCATGGGCAATATCTTTTAAAACTTGTGATGTGCAGTTTGCGAACTAAGGCCACGTCATCTGCCACGTCATCATAGATCAACTATGGTTAGTGAGGTTGGGGCCTCGTCCCTTGCCATGCCACCCTACCATGTCAGTGCCACGTCACCATGCCACGTCCATCTATATCGCACTTCGGCAATCATAACTCTTATCTTTGCACTTATTCTTTAAACTTTTCGATTTTCGATTTGCGACTAGGTCCCACCGCAATGCATATCGCACGTCGGCACTTTTGATATTTACCTTCCGCAGTAATCCTTTGAAACTTGTTAAGTGTGATTGTGATTGGGTCACATCGTGCAAAACTTAAAGTCGCGGGCATTTAAAGGTAATTTATTAAAGGTTCAAAGTGCACCATGTGACACACTAAATGCAGGGAAGTGTGAAAAGGTGTAAGGTAAGGAAAATATAAAATACAAAGGTTCGCATGCGGATTTCGGTAATGTATGAAGGTTGGATGGGTCCCACTTCATTGCGTTGGAAAAAACATAAGTTTGGGCATAAGTCTAAAGAGGTAAGGTTTAAAATTTGCGGGCTGCGAAGTGCGGGCAACAGGTAAGGCATTATTTGCATGCCATGGGTGGATGGGTCTCATTTCATCGCAAATCTCATTTTGAAGGGTTTGTAAGATAAGGCAATTGAAACACTTTGCGATTCGGCTTATGCAAAAAGTGATTTGGATGTATGGTAATGAAATAAAAGGGAAATGACTTAGGAAAAAATGAAAATGCGTCGAGAGATTATGAAAGGAAATGTATGGAAATATATGGAAACATCTGAGCAGGGAATGAAATGTAAATAAAGGGAATTGAATAAAAGGAAGTGTGGTGGGTGAATGAAATGGAATGAGGGAATAAATGAATTTTGATCACCATCACACCTTATCAGCAACACTCTCTTTCTTCTTTTCTGAAAATAAATGACAGACATGGAATATAATTTTCAGTTATGATAAATCTAGGCAATCATCAGTCACCTAGTGATACTGTGAAATACAGGAGTCTAACAGATACATTAAAAAAACGTGTTCAACAAATTTTTTTATGTATCTAAAATTTTTATTAATGTGGGTGATCTAGGTGGATATCGGTGGCCACCCACCTATTCCATTTGGACCCACACCATCAATTCTTGCAGTTTTTCTCTTTCAGCACAACTTACTATTTTTAGCAGGTTTTCAGGTCCTACACTCTTGGAGCCGTTTTGGGTCCCTAATGATCCAGGTAGATATTGGTGGCCACCCACCTATTCCATTTGAACCCCCACCATCGGTTCTTTCAATTGTGCATTTTCAGCACAACTTACTATTTTTAGTAGTTTTTCGGGTCCTGGACTTCTGGAGCTGTTTTGAGGCCCTAAACGATGTTTTTTGGGGAAACCGAGAGCAACATTGGTCTATTGATGTTACTCACTCAAAAGTTGTAATCCTCAGATAAATATTTCTAATGAGCTATTGAGCATGTCAAACATAGATCGGATGCCAAAGTTACGTTCCCGAGAAGGTGAAACACTAATTTACCCAAACGGGACCCATAATTTTGGTGCTTCATCTCCTAGGGTTAGGTTTTTGGATGTTTAGGGTTTTCCATTGTTTCTCAACAATAAATAGGCCTTCGAGCCTCATTGTAACATAGTGGAGGGGCATGTAGTCGTCACATCTCTTCTTAGAGATACGCTACCAGTGCCCTCACTCGTTCATTTCCATTGTCTGCATTGTAACATAGTTCAGAGGCCTGTAGTCACCACATCTCTTCTCAAAGATAATCTACTAGCGCCCTAGCTATTTTATTTCCATTCTATCTGTAAACATATTTCAGTCATTTTTTTTTAATAAAATGAAGTTTTATTTCTGTTGCATCTCTTTGTTTATCTCTATTTCTATATTTTATTGTGTTCCTGCATAAATATGGATCAGTGATTTCAGAGCGGTCTGCTCTTTATCTATTTTTCTTTGCATGTCCCCAATGAGGTCATGGTATAAGGAGTTAGGGCTCGATCTGGTTGAACCCTTGCAAGATCAGCCTCGCAAACCCTGAAGACCTCCCATGGCAGAAGTAAAGAAAGACGATGAAGCAGGAGATCCTATCAAAATATATCTCGAGGAGGCCCTCGAGAAAAAAAGGAACGTGGTCATGGATACCTTTGCTCAGGTCCTTCAACGGCTTCCCACCGGCTGCACATCTACATCCAGCACTTCCACCAACAGGTCTGTGACATCCTAGACAAATCCAATACTAAGTTCAGCATAATTGCCTCGCATGGAGGAACTTAACGCAATGGGAACCATTGCTTCCTAAGGAGCGAGGAATGACCCAGGTGGATATCGGTGGCCACCCACCTATTCCATTTGGATCCACAGCATCAATTCTTGTAGTTTTTCACTTTCAGCACAACTTACTATTTTTAGTAGGTTTTTGGGTCGTGCACTCTCAGAGTAGTTTTGGGGCCCTAATGATCTAGGTGGATATCAGTGGCCACCCACCTATTCCATTTGAGCCCCCACCATCACTTCTTTCAATTTTTCAGTTTCAACACAACTTACTATTTTTAGCAGTTTTTCGGGTCCTGAACTTCTGGAGCCATTTTGAGGCCCTAAACGATGCTTTTTGGGGGAACTGAGAGCAACATGGGTCCATAGACTAATTTTTCTCACTCGGAAGTTGTAGTCCTTGGATAGATATTTCTAACGATGTATTGATCGCATCAAACGGAGATCGGATGCCAAAGTTACATCCCCGGGAAGTTGAAACACCAATTTACCCAAACGGGACCCACAGTTTTGGCGCTTCATCTCCTAGGGTTAGGTTTTTGGATGTTTAGAGTTTTCCATTGTTTCTAAACAATATATAGGCCTTCAAACCTTATTGTAACACAGTGGAGGGGCTTGTAGCCATCACATCTCTTCTCAAAGATATGCTACCAGTGCCCTCGCTCCTTCATTTCCATTATATTTGGATTGTAACACAAATCAGAAGCCTGTAGTTACCACATTTCTTCTCAGAGATAAGTTACCAGCACCCTAGCTAGTTTATTTCCATTTGTCTGTAAGCATATTTCAGTAATTTTTTTTTAATAAAATGAATATTTATTTATGCTGCATCTCTGCATTTATGTTTATTTCTGTATTTTATTTTAATCCTGCATAAATCTGGATCAGTGGTTTCAGAGCGGTCTACTCTTTCTCTGTTTTTCTTTTCATGTCCCAAAAGAGGTCAAGGTATAAGAAGTTAGGGCTCGATTTGGTTGAACCCTTTCAATATCAGCCTCACAAACCCCAACGACCTCCCATGGCGGAAGAAAAGAAAGAAGATGGAGCAGGAGATCCTATCAAAATATTGCTCGTTGAGGCCCTCGAGAAACAAAGGAACGCGATGATGGATAAATTTTCCCAGATCCTTCAACGGCTGCCCACCGACGGCACATCTACATCCAACTCGTTTTCCAACAGATCTGCGACATCCTCGACAAATCCAATACCAAGTTCAGCAGAATTGCCTCTCACAGAGGAACTTAACGCAATGGGGATCATTACTTCCCAAGGATGGAGGAATGATCCAAGTGGATATCGGTGGCCACCCACCTATTCCATTTGGACCCGCACCATCAATTCTTGCAGTTTTTCACTTTCATCACAACTTATTATTTTTAGAGGTTTTCAGGTCCTGCACTCCAGGAGCCGTTTTGGGGCCTTGATGATCTAGGTGGATATCGGTGGCCACCCACCTATTCCATTTGAACCCCCACCATTAGTTCTTTCAATTTTTCATTTTCAACACAACTTACTATTTTTAGCAGTTTTTCGGGTCCTGAACTTACAGAGCCATTTTGAGATCCTAAACGACGTTTTTTTGGGGAAACCAGGAGCAACATGGGTTTATAGACCAAATTTTCTCACTCAAAAGTTGTATTCCTTGGATATATATTTCTAACAAGGTATTGAGCGCGTCAAACGGAGATCGCATGCCAAAGTTACGTCCCCGAGAAGTTGAAACATCAATTTACCCAAATGGGACCCATAGTTTTGGCGCTTCATCTCCTAGGGTTAGGTTTTTTGATGTTTAGGGTTTTCCATTGTTTCTAAACAATAAATAGGCCTTCGAACCTCATTGTAACAGAGTGGAGGGGCCTGCAGCTGTCACATCTCTTCTCAGAGATACGCTACCAGTGCCCTCGCTCGTTCATTTCCATTATGTATGCATTGTAACACAGTTCAGAGGCCTGTAGCCACCACATCTCTTCTCAGAGATAATATACCAGCGCCCTAGCTGGTTTATTTCCATTCTGTCTATAAGCATATTTCAGTCATTTATTTTTAATAAAATGAAGTTTTACTGCTGCTGCATCTCTGTGCTTAATTCTATTTATGTATTTTATTGTGTTCCTACATAAATCTGGATCAGTGGGCCTTTTTTAAAGTATGCATAATGGGTGCTTTTGGATGCAGAATTTAATTCCACATCCAATGAGTTTCTACACTTGAAATTTGAGTAAACATATAGAGAGATATGTCAACAATACAATTAAAAAAATAGTTTTTTCTTTTCCCTCCAAAATTTATAACTCTTATTTTATTATTTTAACTATTATTTTTTTATTTTTTCTTAGGAGGCCACTTTTAGGCTGTTGGCTCGAGGGGTCCTAACCCAGGTTTAGAGGTTAAGGTTTACCAACAAACCCCTATACTACTGGCCCTTTCGGCAGTGACCTGCTTGTGCAGGCCAAAGTCTCACCCGAAGCAGTATGGGAGGGTGCTAGAACTAGGTTGCTACACCCTGGGAGAGGGCAGGTAAGTCAGGAAGAGCTATGTTCGAGTTCGAAAATATCAGATCGCATATTACAGAACCCAGATATATCAGTCCTTTCGCATCCATGTGCGCAGTACCATATATAATCGCAATAAATAACAGATATAGGACAATAAAGCAACTATCGCAGGTATTCTTGTATAAATTCTAATAAGCAGATTCAGATCAATTGTCAACGCAGCATAAGTACTTAACACAGTTACTTGCGGAGCTCAATATAGAATTATGCATAACATAACAGATCCAGATCGCATTATAAACAAGTAACACAAGTACTTTTGCAGCTTAAATCAATGACATAGAGCATACATAATCAGATATCACAGATTCATAAGTCCAATAGTTTCAGATATCCCAATAGACTTCCGCGTTCATTCATCCTTCAGATCCTTTTACAATACCCAAAACCCAACATGCGCACACAGCAGCAAGATCCGCACACAGAAATACTGAGGATCTTGGCGCACATAGCCAGCAGGAATCCTTTCCCCAAAAACCCAAAATAGATCTACTAATTCGCAATTCGTACCAATCTTAATTCAAGTATGCCTTACAACTCAAAAAGGTTCAAATACTTATACTACTTTAGCCTACGCATCCAATGGTCCGCAAAATGTGGTTTGCGGACTCTTGGTCTACCCTTGACCCACTTACAATGCATTAGGGGCTTTGACCCACCCCAAAACCCCTGTGTTAGAATAAATATAATAAAAAATATACAAAAATGGACCAAATTCGCAGCTTTTGTAGGAGACCCTATTCCAACAGTCCCCCAACACAATCTTGTGACTCATCCCGAGTCACTGTGGAGGTGGGGTCTCCACCTGCGCGCGCAATGCATTGATAGTTGTGACCAACGGGGGCAGCACTTCTTGACTCTGAGCAGCAGCACTCTGTGCAATATCTACAGGCTTCTGCGATGTTGGTCCCTCTGTCGCAGCCGTGACACTCTCTAGTTTCTGGTTTATTCGCTTTACAACACCATCAACATCCTGTGAAAGTTGGAGGGCTGCAGCAGCCCAAGGCTTCAAGCATTCTCCGATAACATGCTTCTTATGGCAAAGTCACTCAATCTCATCTTGGAGGGTGTTTTTGGTCCACAATCATGCCAACTGCTATGCAGAGACCAAGGTAGGTAATGCAGCCTTGATCTGCTCGAAAGCTTCCTCCTTTTGTCGCAAGTCCTGATTGACTTTCTGGAGGACCGGATCGCGTTGGACCTTGGTCCAAAGCTGCATGGCATCCTTAGTAACTGGGCGCCCTGAGCAATCTGTCCTGTAATGGTTTTTGTAGCCTCGGTCACTAGCGCAGCGCATTGGACTCATACCTCCGGGGGTGTTTCGGGCTATATTTTGGCCTGTAAGTCAGAGATTTGCTGCTCCAATTGTGTATTAATGACCTGCATTTCCGTCCTGGAAGCCTTCAATGCTGTGACCAATCCTTCCACTTTAGCCCGGGGGGTGGCTGCGACTGGGATTTCTTCTGTAACCTCTATGCAGAGCTAGTGGATCAGAGTTTCGATCTCTGCTTGCTGCGCGATAGCAAACATTACCTCTGTGTTCTGTTGTGCAATGGTCTATTCGGCCATACCAAGTTGGTGGTGTACTTGCTGGTCCCGATGGTCAATCCCTTGAAACACTGCGCTGTGGAGACCCTGTAATGCTATGTGGGGTAGCTTGGCAAGATTCAACAACAACCTTGCACTTTCTTGGATATGGATCTCCTGGTCCGGCGAACTAATCATAAGGGCGGTGCTAGGTAAGGGATGGAGACGACTTTCTTCCGTGGCTAGCACTATACTACTAGATGCCAAGGGAATTCGTCCCTAAACCATGTTGGTCTGTATCGTGTCTATCTTTAGCTACAAGGTTCGAAGCTCTTCCTAGATGGCGTTGATCGCAGCCTTCTGGTGCTCCTCTAAAGCGACCCACTTTTATTCTGTGGCCAGTGTGATGGCATCTGCGATTTGTTCGAGATCTCCATCCATCAACATAACTGTCTCATCTCGTTCCTTCCACTGGGCACGCTTCTTCTTTCGGGGTCCTTTGACAGGCTCGCTTGTTTGCTTCGTACCTCCGACGTTCACTTCCTTCGTGCCTAGCTGCAAATCGACCTGGGTCTCAGCCTCGGTGTTCTTTATGGTGGTCTGCTTTGGTTGTGTGTCATTTTTCATGGATGCACCTGAGTCTTTCCCTGTACTTCCAGTCTCCTTGGTGATAATGCGTGGGGGTACCTGTATCGTGCTAGTACCAGCGGTGCCCCTGGCGCTGGTTTTGAAGCCTATCTTCCAGGCGGGAGGCCATAGCGCAATCACATTGTCAATTTCCTCGTCTACTACCATATAAGGAAGTGAAGTTCAGGTTTTATCCTTGTGGCTGCGGATCTGAATGTTGTTTGTGGTAACCTGGAATGCTGCGATAATCTTGTACTTGTCATATATTGTGGGGGACGGCCGAGGTCGAGAGTTGATGGCTGCGGCCACGGTACTCTGGAAGACGACCCGGAAGACTTGGTTATATTCTATGTGTTGCACGTCCTTGGAATCCCACAAATGGGCATATCGGGCCCCTTCGCACATATCTGGAGGGAGCTCGGGGAGGACCGACTCCACAGGGGTTTCCCAGGCAACAAGGGCTATAAGAAATAGTAGCCAAGCATAGCAGAAGGCTTTTCCCTACTCTTGCGATTCACAAACGTTGGCTAAGAACTCGTCGCATAAGTATTGGGCCCAATTGAGGCAGACCCCCTTCACACCTTCACACATTGACCGACTAGCCGAATGACATAGGCAGGGACGGTTACAACCTGGCACTTTCGCTTTAGCTTGCAAGCTATTAATATGGTACCCATTTACGTAGCCGGGTTGCTGATGGATTTTATGACAAAGCCCCTCGTATTCCTTTCCACATGGTAGGTCTTATGCACTTATTCAGCGGTGTCCCCTTCATATTTCTTACCCACACGCTCCAGAGGGTGTGGCTTGTTCATGGGAAGGCCCGTGATTCTGTGGACCAAAGCAGCATCTATGGGGACCCTATCTCAAATCCACAAGAAACCATTGTGAATTAGGGCGAGCAGCTATCGGGCCAGTCAATCCATGACATTGTAATGGCCAAAGTGGGTAATACGTAGCAGGTTCAAGAGCCCGAATCCAGCCAATCTTCTTACCCAGTGCTGAGGAATGATTGTGACCCCATCGTTCGTGTAAATTGTGTTGAAGTATAACGCGAGGGTCAACTCAGGGAAGGCTTCGTAATTCACTAAATCGTGATCGTCGAATTTTACCTCATGGAGCTTTCTGCAGGGGTCACTCAGGATAGGGACTTCTCCCAGGGTTAGCGGCATCTGCAGATAGGTAACCAGGCCATCAATGTTCCTTGTGTGTGCGTCGAGGGCCTGTGTGGGCGGATGAAGGGGGTAACCAGTTGATCGAATTGGCAGGAAGGGCTTCCTCCTATGCAGCCTGAGCCTGAGGCATTGCTCGTGGGTCCTAGGCTTCCCTGAAGCCCATTTCACAGCTTTGGGGGGCTTCCTTGAGCCCTGTGCCTACTCTTTTCCCTTCCTTGTGACCGGCGTTGAGGGCACTTCTTCATCCTCAGACCCAATCTCCATTACTTCCTCAACTTCTAAGGCAGTAGGTGTCGAGGGCTCAGCTAGGTTAGTGGCTGTCATCCTAGAGCAGAAAATGAATCTCGACTCTAGGTGGCTACTATCAGCAGGGACAGGTTGATCCAACATGAGAGGGACAGTACAGACCTGAAAAATCTTACAGCTCAGGCTCGCGCAAGATAAAGAGGATAAGTACAAGTTATGCAAGTGAGACGGAATCCTTGTTTGAGCTATCTGACCCATTTTATAGCACCTGCGGGCATCCAACGGTAGGGTAAACTTGATCTGGAACTTACCATCAGGTAAATGGTTAAAAATCCTCAAAATATGCCTCATTAAATGCCAGCAGCCAGCTCCTTTTAACGGTAACTTTTTCTTTTTACCAAATGTTACTGTGCCAACGGCTAGTTTTCACACCTCCTATGTGCTTGGCATTCCTGCTACACTTGGTTCAAACACCTATGCATATTCCCCCAACACAGGCTTAAGCCCTAAGTACTTCAAACCCAAAGATACATTCGCTCGGCATGTGTCATCGCAACAGAAACGGGCCACCTTCGTGAGAAAATATTTCAGAGGTGCTATGATCACTGCATATCTCCGAACAAACTTTCTGTAATAACCTACATGGCCGAGAAGTGAGCACAGCTTCCCCTTTGTTGTGGGAGTTGGCAGATATATAATATTCGCATCCCCAATTTTAGCCAGCGTGGGGTGCATCTCACTGCTATCCGTTCGCAGCTCGAGTGGTCTGGTAACCATGCGCACCCTGTTCCATTCCGAGTCAGGGCCCTCTCGTGGACCATTATTACCTTATTTTGGGGCTAGGCTACAGTATTTGATCATGCTTGGTGTCCGGAACTCCCAATTGAGTATTTCAAGCACGACACACAGGTGTGATTCACCCCATGCTACAGTGTCAATGTCCTGCAAAGCTGCGTCAAGCGCCTCTGTCCCGCCTATTAATCCAAATGTTCCCAGAAATTCATCCCTCAAAGCCTCCCAGTGGCAGGTGCGCTGATGGAGCTCTACATCTAAGTACCATGCAGTGGGAAGTGCTCCCAAGGCATGAATAATCAGATGAACCCACTCCTGGGTAGTTCTTTCGCACCATTGTTTTATCCAAGTGAACATATATTTCTGTGGATCTGCGGGTCCAAGGAACGTTTTGACTCGCACATCGGCTGGAGCCTAAAATCGTAGGATCATCATATTCTGACACTCCCCCCAATCCTGGAATTCCTCCTCATGTGTTACCCACCATTACGCAAGTGATCCATGCATGGCCAGATTACAGGCCCATAGCCGTCGCTCTTGGGGAACCTCGGCTTCAAATGCTTGCAAAAATTCCCTAACATTACTAGAACCATCGAATTAAGGTAGATCTCTTACCTCTGAGGAGATGCAGTGGAAGTTCTTCGTGATCCAAAGACATCGCAGCGCAGAGACATCATGTAAATGGTTTTTCCAATTCTCTTTCTCCCCATCATAGTCGAAGAAACATTCACTTTCCTTTTCCCAGCAGAGTACCCCCTCCGCCATGGGGTTGATCCAATATTCATCTCACGCAGTCAACTTATAGATGTGATCCACATCCTCTTCGTCATGCACTGGTTCTGTGTATCATTCACCTTCCGCCGGATCTAATGGTACTATTACCCTTGTACCGTTATTATCAAATACCATGCTTCTCTTCTTTAGGTTAATTATGCCTCCCATATCGATGGCCCAATCCAAGCTTAGGAGAGTAGGGTAGGGGTCTGCATCTTCAAAAATCTGAATTACTTCAAAGTCAGCCCAGACCTTAACCCCTGCGATATCCACCACAATCTTCGATATTCTTCCCAATGGTATGATCTTCTGTTGATTGGCCATACACAGCTGGATAGTGGACCATTCCAACTTACGTTCCCCCATTCATTTCCAAGTCTGTTTAGGTAATACATTTGCATCTGACCCTAGGTCCAAAATAGCCTAATCCATCCCATAATCACTGATCTGCGCAGTCAATCGCATCTCCTTACCAGTGTGTTTCTTATACCTATAGAGTTTATGTACGTCCTTGAATTCTGGAGGGAGGATAGATCGTGTTGCACAGCTATCTATCAATGCCTGAAGGCTTTCAACAGCCTTTGGGTTGCGCAACAGCTTCATACATGCCTGTAAAAAGGGTTTGACCTCCTCATCTGCCTTGAGATCTTCAGGTGGCTGCGAAGTAGATGCCTCTACCTCAGCGAAATCTTTGCGAGTTGCGACAAATGTGTCCTTTTCCCTTTTTAGATCCAAACCTTCCTGTTTGATAACTGATGGTCGGATCAGAGGCTCAGTTGTAGTTTTCTCCCCAGGCCCCTCGATGGCCATCCCACTGCGTGTTACGACATTCACTCTTGGATCTTTGTCTCATAGTTTGGCCTTAACCCTCTGCACATTCCGTGTAGGCATCGGATACTTTTCCTGCATCTTCGCTAACAAGACAGGACAGCCTTCAATCACATGGTCCAACTGCCTACAATACTGGCAGTACTTCCTTGTAGGGTTTGGACAGTCTCTGGAAAAGTGCCCTACCTCTCCACAGTTATAACAGATGAGTTTCCCTCATCCCCGGCCTACGCTCCCACCTCTTCCACCTCCCCTGCCCCTTGCTGGGGAGCCCCCTGCGCTCGAGAGGGATCTGGGTGAGGATGGATCCGACTACAACCTATAGATATATCCTCTATCGATCATCGAATCATACGTCTAGCAGTTCTGTTCATCATGTCCTACCAACCTGCAGAACCTGCACCATTGTTGTTTTACTTCTGTGACATACGCAGTAAGGCGGGGACAGTGGTTTGTGTCATGCAGCCCTGCAACACGGCAACCATCACACCATAGTGGCGGCCCACTTGGTCCTGCAACTTCCCTAGGGCGCAACGGAATAGGTCCCCCGGCCTGCATGTAGTCGATTAACAGCAGGAATTTATTCTTTGTGTGACCATTCGTCCTGCATCGTATGCACCATTTTTCAAGGCTAGCCTCTGTGCCTCGCTCCTTTAACAGGTTCTAGATCTCCAAGTGCATCGCCTCCATTTGTCCTTGGATCTACTGGACGCCTAGCTGGGTATCATCTCTGGATGCAACTTCTAACTTCATAGCGACCTCCAGGGCTTTTTCTGGTGATTTGAAAGTTTGGTGACCCATAGGTACGCACAGGTGAGGCAGAAACATAGCAATGAACCATTATGTGTGTTTTATGTCATTGTACTGAAATCCTCCTTCTTTGATCACCTTCTTCAGTCGTTGATCGGCCTCCCACACAGATTCAGAAGGCCCTTGCTTGAAATCATTTAGATCAACCACTATTTGAGAATAGGACTTAGGCTTCTTGAACTGTTGTTTCAAGGCATTGTTGATCTCGTCAATGGTTGAGTTTGCATGTTGTCCAATGTATCCCATGTACCAATCCAAAGCTCTTCCTTAGAAGGCAAGGGATAGTTGTGCCCTCTTCACCACATCACTAGCTACGTTCTTCTCATTCTATACCAATTCTGCGACAAACCAGAACTACTCCATGTCTTCATCTCCCACACCCTTAAAGGTAGGCAGCTTCATGTGCGCAGCCATGTCTTCTTCCGGTGGTGGAGGTGTAGGTGAATTCTTACCCCTATGCTGATTTGAAAGTGGTGTGGCTGGAGGACTCTGCATAGCTGCTTCTCTTACCAGGCTGTAGACATATCTACCTCCTTCTTGGTTCGTCTGATAGTATTTGCCACTTCGCATCATACTTTCATCTAGATCAGAGGTCATTCATTCGGTGTGGCTACACAGAATACATTTCTTGCATAGTAATATCTTAATCAACAATGGTAAAGTCTTCAGAAACTTACCCCTAAATCCTTTGAAGAATCTTCGCTCTGCTTAAGAGTAGGAGACGAACTGATCGATGGAAAATTCTATCTCGAATCCTCCTAGCACGTTGTCCACCTAGTGGTCTACTATGCGCGTGATGGTGTTATCAGCCTTCTCTAATTGTTGGATCAATTCTGGGGTCCACTGTGTGACCCGCTCGTTCTTCCATCACTTCTGAAATTCGACCAACCTTGCGAGCCACTCCTAGAGCTCGATCGCAATGGTTACAAAGAAGATCTCGTAAATATCCGTGAAAATAAACTTATTTTTCCACTCTTCAGTGGTCAACCTCTTACTGTGGTTTTTTTTTACTGTGAATTCCTGAACTTGTTGTTCGAACCATTCATCAATTTATTTTCTTTCAGGGTTCTAGTACGGCCTTGGCATTACCCGGTCCCTCTCTCAAAATGCTCCCGGTCCCGGCAACAAAACCATTTTTTGGCTCAAGGGGTCTTGACCCAGGTTCGGAGGTTAAGGTTTGCCAACAAACCCCTACTACTGGCCCTTTCGGTAGTGACCTGCTTGTGCAGGCCAAAGTCTCACCCGAAGCAGTATGGGAGGGTGCTAAAACCAGGTTTCTGCACCCTGGGAGAGGGTAGGTACGTCAGGAAGAGCTACGTTCGACTTCGCAAATATCAGATCGCATATTACATAACCCAAAAATATCAGTCCTTTTGCATCCACGTGTGCAGTACCATATATAATCGCAATAAATAACAGATATGGGACAATAAAGAAACTATTACAGGTATTCTTGTATAAATTCTAATAAGCAGATTCAGATGAATTGTCAATGCAGCATAAGTACTTAACACAGTTACTTACGGAGCTCAATATAGAATTATTCATAACATAACAGATCCAGATCGTAGTATTAGCAAGTAACACAAGTACTTTCGCAGCTTAAATCAATGACATAAATCATACATAATCAGATATCACAGATTCATAAGTCCAATAGATTCAGATATCCCAACAGCCTTCCACATTCATTAATCCTTCAGATCCTTTTACAATACCCAAAACCCAACCTGTGCACATAGCAGCAGGGTCCACACAAAGCAGGACTGAGGATCTCTGCGCACACAGCCAGCAGGAGTCCTTTCCCAAAAAACCCAAAACAAATCTACTAATTCACAATTCGCACTAATCTTAGTTCAATTCTGCCTTACAACTCAAAAAGGTTCAACTACTTATACTACTTTAGCCTACGCATCCAATGGTCCGCAAACCATGGTTTTCAAACTCTTGGTCTACCTTTGACCCACTTACAATGCATTAGGGGCTTTGACCCACCCCAAAACCCCTGCCTTAGACTAAATATAATCAAAAATATACAAAAATGGACCAGATTCGCAGCTTTTGTTGGAGACCCTGTTCCAACATAGGCTGAAATTTCCTCTAATGGAAGCAAGAAGGTTATCCCAGTAAGAGGGAGAGGATCATGTTAAGATTATTTCCTCAACTATAAAAGTTATCCTGGGATCTTGAAAAAGGAGCCTCATAATTAAACAAGACCTCGTATTTTGGGAAATAAGGACTCATGATTCAAAGGAAGGAATATTTACTTCAGAAGGAGTTGGAAACATAACTTGACATGAAGGATCTTGGATTGATGTACTATATCTTCGGACTTGGAGAATGAAGCACGATTTTATTGCACTACAGATGAAGAAGATATGGAATTTTATACAATTAGGTGTGAAACTGTTTTCCTCCGTAAAATCTTTGATAGATTATATGATGGCATATTGGATTCAAAACTGACACTTTAAGATGTATGAAGCTTGACACATAACCTGAGAAGGTTAAATTTCTTTATGATTTGAGTCTATGTTGCAGATAGGAGCCAAGAAACTAAAACATATCTCCACAAATGAATAGGTAGCTGATGTAAGGGAGGTATGAGTACTTTTCAGACAAGCTTGGGCTTGTGAATTACTCCTCCCAGGTTGAGAGGGATTGAGGACCGACATTTCAAGATAGGGATGGGAGGATGTTGGTAGGCTAAATTGCTTCATTTTTAGCCTCTATCCTAATCTAAACACATGACCTAAAACCTCTGTTTCAACCTTGGAACCCCCTCATTCCTACACTATTTTCATTATCATGCCCATTCCTGCACTCTCTTTATATTTTCATATTTAAGGCTTGTCATGGAATCAATTATTTATTTATGGATTTTATACCTTTAAACTATCTTTGCAACTAATATTTCTTCTTTCCTAAAGTATTTGATGAACAACGTATTAATCATTGTGGTAGAATGGACGAGTGCAGGTAGGATTCTTGCACAAGATGGCGGTTCCTAGACTTCCGTGACAACTCACTATCTATGTGGATCTTTTGTTGAAGATCAGTTCATCTTGAGTTGGGCTTGGAGAGGGAGAGAAATCAGAGGATATTAAATATTAGGACTCCGACCATATGCCTTAGATTAGAATTTTGTAACCACCGAAAGGATTAGTTTAAACTACTATTATATTTTTGTTACAGTCATAGGCCTAAGGGTTGTATATAATGTAGAACTCTGATAGTAAATAGCTAGCGATGCTACAGTAATTTTGGTGAATTGTGATTCTTCTGGTATCGCCCTCTTTCTGGGCTGGATTCGATCTCATGATGTGCATTTTCTTATTTGGACTGTAATACAAAGGATTGTTCCATGTTGTTTCATTTCTATGTTTCAATATTATGGTTATGCGTTGTTGAGAGGTTGAGTTTCTAGATTTTGTAACAGAGAAACGATCTAGTTCACTAGGGCCTAGCCAACCTAGCTCGTTCTCCCTTTGATTAAAGATGTGTTAATTTAATTCAAATGAAAAGTGTGAATTAATTAATTATTTTGATTCTTTCACAAGTAATAGGTTTGATTTCATTTGCAATTATTGTGTGACAGACCTGTGGTGTGCATGCTTAGTTGAGCTTGATTTTAACTTGCATAATTTTTCCCTTTTGATGCTTTATTTATTTCTGCGAGAATAGTGCAAGTACGCTGCATGTACTGGTGCGTTCTCGATCTTCCAAGTCGATTTCTTTGGTTCATTTATGCAAGTCTTTTTGCTCCTTTTCCTTTGTAAGATATTTATGTATCTCTGCAAGTGTGTTTATTTCTAAAACAGAGGCATCCTTAATATTTGGAGTTTAGACTTAAGATTTAATCGTGATTTGATGAATATGGAATGAACGGTGTTATAACATAAGGATCTTTGCTTGCAATTTCGAGGAAAGGATTGAATTTTATGATTAAATTATCAAATTGACCTTTTGAGTTAAAACTATTAAGAAGAAGATTTGATACATATGAACAACCATCACAGGAACTAGCCTACTATCACAATCAGATAATTTCTCTAATTGCATGGAAGAAGTTTCTTGTTTTAAGAAAGATTTACTTTGAATTTTGAAACCATTTTTGTTTTGAGTTTAAGTTTAGTTGAAGTATCTTTCTGCTTGTGAAAGTTATTTTCAAAGTTTTGTTCACTTTGCAATTTATCTCCCTAGTTAACACACTTTTTACTTTCTGAAAGTAATCTGAAAACTTGGTACAAGAATGAGTTCTCTAGCTCAGAGACTTAGAGCTCCTATATGAAGGTTAAAATATTCAATATAGGTACATAACACAGTTCTAATATATAAAATGTGTTCTAGTATAGGTACAACGTTCTGGTATAGGAATGTTGTTGTAGTACAGGAATGACAGTTTAGTGAAGGAAGGAATGTCTTAAAGAAGACATACACCTTTAATAGTCTAACTATCATTTTTTCATATAACCATACTGAAGATAATCATAAATATTCATTTCATCAATAAGGATTGTTTACAGAAAATTAAGAGATCATTTTATTTACTTCCTTACAAGGTACTTTCTTTCATATTCCAACACTATAATTTCTTTGGTGTTATTTGCTATGTGGTCATCCTTTTTTTATTTTGCAAGATCGTAATTAATGAAGTAGGAATATAAATAGGAAAGGCTCATATCATTTCAGGCATTTCCTGTGCTTCGCCTCTAAGTTTACGAAACCATAGGGTTGAAAATTAAGTGTTGAAGGAGTTTTCCGAACTGCAATTCCTGCACCCAACAATGATCCAGAGTACATCGAACATTTTTTTATGGACCAATTACAGTTTAGGATTCCTATGAATATATTATTTGCCAAAGTCCAGTCTATCTAATTACTGGAAATAAGGCTTTGTGAGTTTTAACAAGTCATTGTTGAATATAAAATTGGGACTTTGACACCGAAGTCTAAGACCGACTGAATATCGTTCACACTATTCATGGATACATGTATACATGACAAGAACTAGATACACGATATCCTCAGTTTCAGGTTGCATGATATAAAGAAAACTATTTGAGGGCATGTCATGGTCGTGTTAATCAATAAGGTTCATGACAAACATATTTATAACATAACCACCCACTCCCTTTCGTAAGGTGAATGGACTCTAAGGGTGAGCAATTGATTTCTCATGCATAGGAACCTTGGGAATTGAAACAATCAAGCCACATTCCCAGAGGGAAAATGCAACAACATGAATTATAGACCCAAGTTTGAATATTATGATGGAACTCATCGCTCATTGCCTCCCCCTAGTGCGTGCATTTTGATTTCTCTTTTTTATCGCTTGATTAAGAATGACAAGAACCTTAGGGTTTTGAATAATCATACTTCTGGAAAGAAAATATTTGCTCAAAGAACAAATGTTGAATAATATCTTAGCACTCGCAGGCGTAGATATATATAGAGCATCAGATGCACAGGAAATGTTAGGTAAAACTTATGAATAGAGATTCAGAAGTGCAGGACTGAAGTGCAAATAAAAACCACAAAACCAGTGGCTCAAAATTGAGAAAGCAGGGACACCTGGTTTAATACCATGTTAAACAACATAAAGAGAATTGACAATATATGAAATAATAAGTGTTCACTGCATTTATTATTCACAATGATGTACATTTATACATTTTCATGACCATTAGCTTTGTATTCCAAAGTCTTTTGGACTCCCTTTGATTGTTCAACTTCCACACCATAACCCTTAGCAAAATAGGTATACAACATAAACACTAAGGATTAATATACCAATTGAGATAAAAAAAAAAAACTCTCAATACTCATCATTTCTCAAATTAAGGTGTGTGTGTAATGCGGAATAAAATTGATTCAATTGTCTTATTTTCCAATATTAATTTGATTTTAATTACTCGCACACATCAATATTTGTAAATTATTATTATTATTGTTTTACATTAACTTGATCATATATATATATATATATATATATATATATATATATATAATAACCTAAAATGGTACCAAATATAATTGTCTAGTTTCCTCATATTTCAATAGTTGACTTGATTTCTTTCTCTCATTCATTCATATATATAAGCTTGATTATTATTATTTAGTCCACATAATGTTTATTATTATTAAATTTTGATTTTATATAATATAGTAGGTTAGGTTAATATAATATACATAATTAATGTTATAATGAAATAAACTTTATAATCTCTTCAATATTGGGTTGTAAAAACACTTATTTATGTGAGTCTAATAATGCAAATATATGTCAAGTAGATACAAACAATGTCAACAAAAGCCTTGTAATATTGCATGTTAATGATTTGGACTTTGTTTTGGACTTGTTTTCCATTTTTATGTTAGGATAAACCAATATTGTTATGGTCTTATCATTCATATTTCTATATACATTCTCTCAATTTTTTTCCTAGTCTAGAAGCTCCCTAATCTGAATGGAAATTGGTGGTTAACCACCTTTTCCTCAAATCACCATGGTCAATAATTGTTTTTATTGTTGGTGGCTTCCAAGCCCATGGTTTATGGAAATTGGTGGCTATCCACCTTTTCCATCAAATCACCATGGTCAATAATTGTTTTTTATTGTTGGTGGTTTCCAAGCCCATGGTTTTGATAAACCATGGTATCCATCCATAATATTCTAGAGGTGGAAGAAAACAAAATAAAAATATGATCATGTTATTATATTTTATCATAATCAACTATTTATTAGTTTTTACCATAGCGATTTATGATATTCACCCATGGTATTGGACATATAACAAAAGTGCATGACTCTAGGTGAAAAGACATCATAAATAATATAAATACGGACCTTCACTATTGTAAAAGCATGAAAGCTTTTCTCATGATATAGTTTGACAATATTTTTACCATTAATAAAAAATAATTAAATTGTTTTCATATGACTTTACCCTACATTATTTATTTTATGCAATTGTGACATTTTTTATGATTATTATTTTGTCTCATTCCTCATATAGTCTTGATCAGTGCTATCAGAGCGACCTACTCTTTATCCATTTTTATGTGCATGTCCCCAACGATTCTAGGGTATAAGGAGTTGGGGCTCAAACTACTTGAGCCTTTGCAAATTCATCCTGACCATCCCTGATTACTCCCTATGGAAAAGAAAATAAATATGAGAGACGAGGAGATCGACATATTAAAATGTTGTTCGAGGAAACCCTCACACTATAAAAGGATAAGATGATGAATACTTTATCCAAATCCTTCAATGGATGACAACAATTGATGCATCTTCATCAAACAGTGACTTTGGAGGTGCCACCCCCTTCAAGGTACAAATTAGTTTTGATATTCTTTATATTCAAAGGTCATATAGATGTGAATGCTCTAGAAAAATGGTTAAGTCTAACGGATGGTTATTTTTTATCTGCAATTTTCTTGATAGATAAAATATTACCTATGTGCTCCTTAAAGTGATTCCCCATGTGAAGTATTAGTGAGATACTTACCATGAGAAAAAGGCCACAGAGGAATATGTAGTGTATGAAGTCACACCCACTTGGGGCTCTTTCAAGGATGCCATGAAGGAACAATATTACCTTGTTGGAAGCTACACAAACTAGAACATGAGATGGATCACACTACAACAAAAGAGAGACCAAATAGTGCCAGAGTTCATAAATATCTTCCATACTTTGTGCACCAAACTAGGTATCAAAGACTCCAAGTGATATTTGGTGCTCAAATATTATGGCAATTCATATAGATACATCCAAAAAGAAATGGAGTTTCTATACATCTCTTCATTGGGTGAAATAACTAATGTGTTGTCAAAATCAAGCATAAATTTAAATAAAATAAGTGAGAGATTGGATTTGCAAATTCCTCATAGTAGAAGTAGGGTAAAGGTAGCTCGAAACCAGAGAAAAAATGACAAAGTCGAGATAGATCACCCCAATATCTAAGTTGCAAATGATGAAGAGTAATGGGAAGGCAAAGAAAGAAACATGAAAGTGGTGTGAATTCCATAAGATCCCTTGACATAACATTGATGAATGTCACTCAAAATAGTTGGTGGTGGTCAAGTTGAAAGCCTCAGAGTTAGATGCAGGTTTCGACTTTGAATCAAATATAGACAAGGAGAATTGGATCATTGATGCAAAACCTAGTGCCATCATTTCTAGCACCAAGGTCCAATAAAGTGAGCCTGAAGAATCGGAGGAAGGTGAGAACATTTTTCACTCACATGTGTGGATGGATGGCGCTTTGCTACACTTCATTGTTGACAACGAAAATCAAAAGAACCACATCTCAATAGAGGTCTTCATGTGGTTGAAATTTTTGGCAACACCATACCTACATCCATACACCATCATATGGTTCATCCAAGGGAAATATTTCTATGTCATCCAATAGTGTTGTGTTCCCTACAAGATCAAGCCCTTTAAGGATGAAGTATTATGTGATATTCCCTGCCATTGAAGTTTGTGATGTTTTTTTTATCTCAACCATACTTGTGGAAGCATCATGATGTATATAAGTATATACCTTGCAGTGTCATTATTACTTTAGGCATACAACTACACATGATATTAGAGGTATCTCTACATACCACCATTTCTTTGATCTCCATTGAGAAATGCATGAAGGTCATATCCCAGACCTGGAAAATTTTCTTCTTCCTAATTCGATCTCAAAGTGATAATAAGGTTGCATCCATATCCATGACCTCCACAAAGGGCCTATATATGTAGCAGAAGCAAGTGGACAATGTTGTGGAAGAGTACAAAGACATCTTCTTCTCATCCACTGCGGTACCACTCCACTATCAGGTTATGCATTCAATTGATTTGACCTCTGGAACACCTCTACCTAATGGGCTAGTATATCATTTCTCTCTTCTAGAAAATGAGGAAATCAAGTGCCAAATTAAATAGCTGCTTTAAACAGGGCACATCCAACCGAGCTCCTCACCTTGTGAAAACCCAATTGTACTCGTGTAGACAAAATACAAGACCTAGTGACTTTATGTTTATTACAGGGCCCTAAACAAATTCACATTTAAATTTGTAGAAATTTTTCGGTAGTAATCACATGCGAAAGAACGAGGTCGACGCGTTTCGAACCAACCAGTGTGGTTCATCATCAGGACTATCAATACCCAATTCATTGAATTGACGACCTTCTTGACCAAATCAAAGGGGCCAAGCACTTTAGTAATATTTATCTAAAGTTTGGATACCATGAGGACCCAATAGAATAGACTAATGGCCAAATGAGGTCACTAACAGGATGATCATGCATATCTTGTGCATGTACAACTCCAAACATCTACACACATGGGATGAAAGTCTCCCCTCTATTCAACAAAGCTATGACATATCCCTCCGCAGCTCGACCGACCATATCCCTTTCCAAGTGGGCATGGAATTTCAACCATTGGGCCCAACTGATGTAGCACTACCACTTGCATCCACACCTGAAAAATATTTCCATGCTTAATCTAAGCCTAACAAAGCCTCCAAATTCATTAAGAAGATTCAACACATTCATCAATAAGTCCATGATAATTTACAAAAAACCAATATCAAGTACAAACAACACCATTATCAACACTAGGTGCCACACAAGTTTCAGGTGGGAGACAATGTTTGGTTACATTTGCAGAAAGCGCCTTTCAAGACCCCATCAGAAGCTCTGTCCACTTCACTATGGACTTTACACCATCACCAAGGATGTTGGTGACAATGTTTTGGAGCTAAGTATTCCCCTCTTTCTTGACTTACACCTAGTATGATTGTGAATCCCCTTCAACCATACTTTCCACCATTATTGGACATAAGAGTTATCAAATCAGTTGACATCGACAAAGCTCAGCCTCGACTGCATGGAACAAACAATCATTGACTAGATCATGAACACACGGGTTAAGGGAATTTTCCAACAGAGAATCCAACTTTATTGGTTCATCAAGGAATTGTAGCTCCTGCACCAAAGCAAGTGGCTCACCCAGAGCCAAGTTCAACAGAAGTTCCCCCATCTAATGGGGGCATCAACACAATGGGGACAATTTCTTCCTAGTGGGGGAGTATTGATCCAAGTGGAAACTGGTGGCTATACACCTTTTCCATCAAATCACCATAGTCAATATTTGTTTTCTACTGTTAGTGGTTTCCAAGCTCATGATTCGTTTTTGTAATATTCCCAATTTTTCCACAAGATAGTTGGAATATTAGAGTTCTTAATTTTCATGATTAATTAAGTAAATAAGAGGGTGGAGGTACCCATAAACTCCGTTAGATGAATAAAGTCCACTTCTATTGTGTGAATGTGGATTAGTAGGTAGTGGATCAGCATTTTGGAGTAGTGGAGCAACTCCTTAATGAAGGAAGAGTGGAGATCATGCACCATTAACGATAAGATCATGGAGATCATGGAGACTAGTTGCCACATGTGCAGCACAGCTATGAGGGGGGCCCAGGCTAGGGAAGGCTCACAACCATATAAGGAAGGTAAGGGTAGCAAAGCAAATCAGTCTGGAATTTGATATTGGATTGTCATTTTACATTCTTTGCACGCTTCAGTTGTTTAGCTAAGTCTGTTATGTTGTTTAGCACAAGGGTGTTTCCAAGCAAGAATCCCACCCTCATCCTTGAGGGACTTCGAGTGCCCACTCAGGAGAGGTATCTTGAGCATAATTTCCACTATCCGAAATTTGGCCAAGCTTCAGCTATTATTCCCAGCACAGTGAACTTCAGGATTGTGTTGTGTTGCAGGGTTGAGAAACCCAACTTCTAAGATTTTTTTCCAGTGGAGGGAGCAACCCTTCATCCGAGAGGCTAGTAAGGAAGTTCTTAGAGCTTCATTCCACCATCCGGCATCAGGCCCAGCAGTAGCATTCACCCACAACACAATCTCCTCCAAAAATTACGTTATTTTGCAATGCAGTTGCAGTGGGAGGTCAACTACCCAAGTTCTTGACCCTATTGTCCAGTGAGGGGACCAATCCCTCATATACCGATTTGATTGGGTGTTGTTGCAGCTGATAGATCATTCTTTCAACCTCATATCAGTAGTTTTCTTCAGGGAGTGCGTAACTCAGCCAGTAGGGGTGTAGTGGGCAACCCAAAAAGGGTCGAAAATCCAAAATTAAAATCTAACCAAACCATTTCTGGGTTTTTCTGGGTTTTGCGAGTGCAATTTGTGGTTAAATATTAGACCATTCTAAGCAGTCCAGCAACCTCTCGCAAAAAGATATTATTCATAATAGTAGTAGTTTCCAACAACAACAACAGTAGCAGCACACATTTCCAGTGCTTGGTTCTTTGGTGTATTTAAGCCATATTGTGGCTTGAGTGCATTCCTTTTGGAGCATTGTGTACTTTAATTTTCTGTTGATGTATAATGATATGGCTCAGTTGTTTATGCTCATAGATTATGATGTCTTAATGCAATTTCCAATTGCAACATATTTCTAGCATTTTCCGTATTTTAGTGTTATGTTCCTATTTTGATTTATTTGGAATGTTGCATATGTTATATATTCATGTCTTTTCCATTTTGGAATATTACAGTGGTATTAGAGCATGATCTTTGGCTCAGCTTGTGGGCATTTCATAACATCAGAAGCAGAAAAAGAAGAAGTCTATAATGATGGAGGATTGCAGTTTTTCCACTCTTCTCTTTGGATCCACGCAAGATATACCCAAGGAGGTCAAAAAAATAAAGAGAGAAAGGCAAAAGGAGGATCCAAGAAGTAGATTTGATGAGGAAGGTCCCAACACTTCCTATCATTAGAAGAAGAAACCGGAGAAGCAAGGAGCTTCACATTATTCCACTAGTTCCACTTTCTTTGATAAGAAAGAGGACTGGTCTGAATGTGAGGAAGACTTGGGGCATGAGACCCTAAGTAAATGTTTGTCTGAGTACAAAGCACATCCCAGAGCTTTGAAGGAGGATATCTCTCTCCAATAGTTATTGCAGCTCAAAGAAGAAAAAAGATCCAAAAGAAGCAATAGAAGAAAGAGGCCTAGATTTTCATGACTACATTTGATGGATCTTCCACAAGCACATTGAGGGCTTGGAGGGAATATTTGGCTACATTTTTTATGAAATATCCTATATCAAAAAAGAGAGGTTGTGGAGTTTGCAGTGATGCACCTAGAAGGTGAAACTAGTGATTGGTGGTTCAATCATTTGTCACACATGAAAGTATCTGCTTATGCAGATTTTATTCTAAGACTGAAGAAGAAGTTAGGTAGAAAGAAACCAGAGACATCTCACATAGATACATCTCCCATCATTGAGAAGACAGTACATGAAGATCCAAAAGAAGATGTCCTAATAATCACTCAGGAGGAGGAGCCTCTACCACCACCATCAGCTGCAACAGTACTTGTATCAAGAGGAAGAGCACTTGCATCTTTGCAAGATGGTCTTAAGCTCTTGACATTTCGAGCCCAATACATGATCCATGAGATGCATGAGGAGGAGGAAGAAAGCAGTGCTGGTACAATAGAAGAGCATCCATCATCAGTACCAGTAGTTGGAGAGACCATTGCACTGGTGGAAGGAACTCTTATAGATGTGCAAGAAGTTCCCGATGTTCATCTTATCCAAGGTTTGCACATACTTTAATTTCATGTTATTTCAGTACCTCATATTGTGATTTGTGAGACCATGCCATCAGGGCAAGTGCATAATCAAGGATTAGAGTACCTTGCTGATTTGGAGCAACAAATTATCACTGCACAGAGGACCCTTGATTTGATCAAAGAGAATATGTATTTCTATCCCAGTTTGTCATGGTTGAGCTACATCCAACACTTTTTGTTGAAGTGTGGAGTTGCAGAAGATGGGATGAGCACAATCATGTTCAGTATAATTTTAAACTTTGAGTTTATCATTGTATGTGGCCATGAGACAACACATGTATCATCTTGCAGATCTACAACGATGTCACTTAGCAGCAGTGATGATGAGAGGGGCCCATTATTCTTGGAGCATTCTGAAGGTAGCTTCACTCATGAAGCACTAGAGGGGAAAATGATAGAGGGTAGACATCTTGTGATGGTGAGCATTCCCCATTATCAAGATGAAGTTTCTTTGATGAGCATCTCACAGCTCAAAGAAGAGATTCTACCTACAGCATGTACGGAGCCTTATGGGTTCCAATAGGCCTTTGGTGAGAGGATCTCCTGGAGAGACCTCAATGGAGGTGCACTTCAACCTTTCATGGAGTGAAAATATATTCAGTTGGAGGATGTTGGTATTATACAATGGGAGGATACCAAGATTGAGCTTGGCATGGTTCATCATCCACATTAAGATGAATGGATCCAGATGAGGAGTAGGATGGTGCCTACCTTCCTGCAGATCTATGATACTGGGCAGCAAGAAGCATGGTTGTGCTGGTTACTTTTGGGTGAGTATGGATACTACCCAACATCTCACATTTCCAGGATCCATGCCATGTATATCACTAATAACATGCAGCAGCAGGAGGCATGGTTGCATTGGTTATTGATGAGAGAGTTTGGACATCTCATGATATATATTATGTTCTTGTATTTTCTTTTGTTTGGGATATGTCTCATGTTTTTATATGTATTTCTGTTTGGGATATATCTCATGTTCATGTATGTACTTGTGTTTGGGACATTACACAACTCTCATATGATGTGGTAGCAGGGAGATTGTTTGTATTTGACTGATGAGACATTCCACATGTCCATTAGTATTATGTTGCTCCATGACTTGCATCATGATGATGTAAGATGGCAGCAAGAATCCTTGTTGCGTTGGTTGCTTTTGGGAGAGTATGGGTTGATTTCTTCCCATACATTTCATGATGATCATAGAGGATGGCAACAGGAGGCCTTACAGCGTTGGCTTCTATTGGGGGAGTATGGTCATTGTACATGGTATGATGATAATGTGATGGGGCAACAAGATGCATTGATCCGGTGGCTTCCCTTGAGGGAATATGGCCACTACATTTGGTACAATGATGATGTGGTGTGGCAGCAAGAGGCATTCCTGCAGTGGATTCTTTTGAGAGAGTATGGCTCTCTTACTTGTTTTCATGATGATCTAGCATGGCAACAAAAGGCTTTGTTGCATTGGTTGTTATTGGAGAATATGGTTTTACATTATACATGTTCATCCATATGTCTCTACTTCTTATTTTTCACTATGTTGATTTTATGTTTGATTCCTACATGGCCAACTAGGCTAATGATGAGAGCATTGGTAGATGAAATCTACTCTATGTATCATGGGTTGGAGAGATAGTTCATGAGTTGGGACTTTTCACTTTGGGAAGACACCACTTCATTTTATGTATCTCATATGTAGAGGAGATCTTTGGTCATCATATGGTTGCCACTTGGAGATTCATTGATGAGGATGGGTATCTAACTTTTCAGTTGGAGGCCATTCCAGACATTCTAGAGAGGCAGCTTTGGAGCTGGACATGCATGACACATTATGATAGATGAGAAGGCCTTCCATATGAGGATGCCATTTGGAGGGAGGATGTTTGTTGTAGCATCCACTTTTGCAGTTGCTTGAGGACAAGCAACATTTTGTTGGGGAGGACTGTAATATTCCCTATTTTTCCACAAGATAATTGGAATATTAGAGTTCTTAATTTTCATAATTAATTAAGTAAATAAGAGGGTGGAGAGACCCTTAAACCTCATTAGATGAATAAATTCCACTTCTATTGTGTGAATGTGGGTTATTAGGTAGTGGATCAACATTATGGAGTAGTGGAGCATGGAAAATTTTAGGGGCTAATATTCGCAGGTGGGCAAATTTTCCATGATTTTTCTAAAAAAAAGATTCGCCAATTTCCATTTTTTCTAAAAATGATTCGCCCAAATTTTACAACATCAAATTATTTTACCTTAATAATCGTCAATTTTATATAGAGAATATATATAAAACATTATAAATTTGAATGATTTTACAAATATATTAGTAAAAATTTGATAGTTTTCATATCAGGGTCTAGTGAGATTCGTCAATGTTTTAAACTTCAAGATAATTTTCCATCCTTCAAATTTTCCCTGTAGTGGAGCCGCTCCTTAATGAAGGAAGAGTGGAGATCATGCAACATTAATGATAAAATCATGGAGATCATGGAGACTAGCGGCCACATATGCAGCACAGTGATGAGGTGGGCCCAGGCTAGGGAAGGCTCACAACCATATAAGGAAGGTGAGGGCAGCAAAGAAAATTAGTCTGGAATTTGATATTGGATTGTCATTTGACGTTCTTTGCACACTTCAGTTGTTTAGCTAAGTTTGTTGTGTTGTTTAGCACAAGGTTGTTTTCGAGCGGGAATCCCACCCTCATCCTCGGGGGACTTCGAGTGCCCACTTAGGAGAGGTATCTTGAGCATAATTTCTACTATCTGGCATTTGGCCAAGCTTCAGCCATTATTCCCAGCGCAATCTCTTTCAGGATTGTGTTGTGTTGCAAGGTTGCAGTAGTGGAGGGTTGAGAAACCCACCTTCTGAGCTTGTTTTCCAATGGAGGGAGTAGCCCTTCATCCAGGAGGCTAGTAAGGAAGTTCTTAGAGCTTCATTCCACCATCTGGCATCAAGCCAAGCAGCATCTTTCACCCACAGTGCAGTCTCCACTAGAAACTACGTTATTTTGCAGTGTAGATGCAGTGGGAGGTCAAGTACCGAAGTTCTTGACCCTATTTTCCAGTGAGGGGACCAACCCCTCATCTATTGAGTTGATCGGGTGTTGTTGCAGCTGCTAGATCATTCTTTCAGCCCCATATCAGCAGTTGTCTTCAGGGAGTGCGTAACTCAACCAGCAGGGGTGTAGTGTGCAACCCAAAAAGGGCCGAAAATCCAAAGTTAAAATCTGGCCAAACCATTTCTGGTTTTTTTGGGTTTTTCGAGTAGAATCCGTGGTTAAAATCCCAGACCATTCTAAGCACTCCAACAAACTCTCGCACATAGATCTGCTTCATAATAATAGTAATTTCCAGGAGCAATAGCAGTAGCAGCTCACATTTCCAGTGCTTGGTTCTTTGGTGTATTTCAGCCATCTTGTGGCTTGAGTGCATTCCTTTTGGAGAATTGTGTATTTTCATTTTCTGTTGATGTATAATGATATGACTCAGATGTTTCTGCTCATAGATTATGATGTCTTAATGTAATTTCCAGTGGCAGCATATTTCAGGCATTTTCCAGATTTTATTGCTATGTACCTGTTTTGATTTATTTGGAATGTTGCATATGTTCTATATTCCTGTCTTTTCCATTTTATAATATTACAGTGTTGACAAATCATGGTTCCACCCATGATATTCAAGGGGTAGAAGAAAACAAAATAAAAAACTAATCAGATAATTAGCTTTTACAATACACAACTATTCACTAGTTTTTTCCATAGTGCTTTATAGTATTCACCCATGGTATTGGATATATGACAGAAGTGCATGACTCTAGATGAAAAGGCATTGTAAATAATATAAGTACGAATCTTCACAATTGTAAAAGCATGAAAGGTTTTCTCATGATGTCGTCTGATGATATTTTACCATTTACAAAAAGTAATTAAAATTTGTTTTCTCACTCCTCAAACAACCCAGATCACTTATATATGTTTTTTGTGCTTTTATGATTCACCTTAAGTGTAGATCTATTTAAACAAAACAAAAAACAAAAACAATTAAGATGTAAATCTCTTGATACTTAAAATTGTAAGTTGCCTTAGATCAATAAGTATATATGAGTGTGCATATTTGGTATCTACAACACACCATTAACATTGTGAGTTGATAAAATATAGCTAAAATACCAAATAAAATTGATTCAATGCCTTCATTTTCTCATTATTGATTTGATTTTAATTTTATAGTATTATTTTTTTACATAAAAAGATTTATGAATGATTATTATTTACTTCACAATATATTCTTTTATTACTATATTTTTAAATTTGCAGAACATATTGTGTTATATAATATAATAGATTTCATGATAAACAAGTTATACATGAAACAAACATTTCAATCTCTTTTACAAGAGATTGTAAAATACACCTAATTCTTTTAATGCAATAACAAAAATGAGTTTACAATACGGGTGAATAATTTTATAACATATCACGATGGATATCTATAATGGTCAGTGAATCCAATTTTGTTCAAAGGTTATCTTCCTTTTTTTTAACCCAAAAAATAGGTGAAGCTGGTACAAAGAGTTCATATGTTAATACTTGCAAGAACTTATGGCTTCACAAGGGTCGGGACTTCCAAAAACACTCTCTTTAGGGGGCCCACACTAGGAATACACCTATCCATTATCCATTAAAGCTTATCATTAATTACTCAACATGTACAAATAAGCCAACATGCGCAGGAACTTGTGGCTTCATAGGGCCGACACTCCCAAAAACACTAAAGTTTATCATTAATTACTCAACATGTACAAATAAGTCAATATGGCAGGGACTTGTGGCTTCAGAAGGGCAGAGACTTCCAAAACCATTCTCTTTAAGGTCCCACGCTAAGAAGACACATATCCATTAAAACTTATCATTAATTACTCAACATGTACAAACCCTTTGGCTTCACAAGGGCCAGGACTTCCAAAAAAACTCTCTTTAGGGGTACCACACTAACTTTTCATTAATTACTCAACATGTACAAACCCTTTGGCTTCACAAGGTCCAAGACTTTCAAAAACCCTCTCTTTAGGGGTACCACACTAGGATGACACCTATACGTTAAAGCTTATCATTAATTACTCAGCATGTACAAATAAGTCAACATGGGCAGGAACTTGTGGCTTCGCAAGGCCGAGACTTCCAAAAACACTATCTTTAGGACACATATCCATCAAAATTTATCATTAATTACTCAACAAGTACAAATAAGTCAAAAGAGGCAAGAACTTGTAGCTTCACAAAGGTAGAGACTTCCAAAAACACTCTTTAGGGTCCCACACTAGAAAGACACCTATTCATTAAAACTTATCATTACCCTACCCTACCCTACCCTATGATGATCTTCCATTTTTATGCTAACATAAACCCACAAAACCTAACCCCTCTCTAATCATCTTCCATTTTTAATGCTACCATAAACCAATTTTGTTACGATTTTATCATCCATTGTTAACTGCCTGACAAATGTATTTTCAACCAAAATATAAAGCACTAAAGGACTGGGTTGTCAACTGCCTGACAGATGTCTTTTCAACCAAAATATAAAGCACTAAAGGACTAAGCGTTAAGGGTCATTACTGAATTGGACTGAATAAATTAAATGGAGCGTACCGTAGCTGGGAATTTGGAGACTCCGCTCTTAAGAGGAGAGTAAAGAGTCTCTATGGCCAGAGCTCCTGGCATTATATTTCGAACAAAATATTTTTGGGTAGATTCTTTAATAACGTTTTCCCATTTAGGTAAATCTGGAGGGGGTTGGTCCCACAGTTGAGAAGTCATAACATTCCCTGTCAGACTACCATCCTGAAAAGTTATAAGAATATGTTTGATGAGTTGTTCTCCAAAACAATTGCTACCCTGTTTGTATGTATAAACAAGTTTAGGAAGGTGAAGGGCCTGAGACCAGCAACAACCTTCCTATCATCTATAGGAGATTGGTGGTATGAACAGTTGAATGCCTGTTTTATCCATAGGAAATTGGTGGTATGAAGAGTTGAATGCTTGGGAAAATATTCCTTCTGCAGAGAAACACCTTGTTACCTGCAGACCTGCACTTACTGATGAAAATCATCTGGACTGGAGGATGAAACAGTTTGGCTGTCATTGTCTCCAGATGACCCCATTTCTGGAGGTATTGTAGCACTTGCTGCATCATATCATCATGAGAAGAATCACTGGAGTCATATTTTGCCAGAGATTTGGTACTTCATGCTGCTTCTTGGCAAGTACTGGTCCTCAAATTTTAATTTGTTTGCTTATGCATAAGCAGTAATTTTTCCTAAAACATGTCTATCAGTGGTGGGGGTGGTTAAAAAGTTGACCTACCACTGTAAGTAAGGGACTGCTGTATGGGAGTAATTTTGGGTAGCTACAGATCATTTGGGGTTTGTTAAATCGCTAACATCACTTTGAAAGCCAGCTACCGCTTAATGGGAACGCCTTTGGCTATCTGCTAACCATTTGGCATTTGACCCTTGGGTATCAGCCCACCATTAGCCATTAAATTCTTTAGTTTCATTGATGTGGGGGAACATTTTGGGTATGAACAAACCGTTGAAATTATGATTCCCCATTGACTGCTGCTGTATTTAAGCCTTTCGGGATATCAGCAGAACATTTCACATTCAATTCTTTAATTTGTTTAGGTATTTCTGTGTTTCTCATTGGCTCATCTTACTTTGAACACCAATTTTAAAATGGCAAACTAATGTGGTAGTTATATAATTTTTTTCCGCAATTTTGCTCATCATATATTACTTAGAATTATAAGTTGGAATTGTATAACCTACCATGTATTTATTCCCATTTGATAAGCTATTGAATTTAGTCAAAAACCCATTTAAATAACTCAATATTACATTCTCACTCATAATTAAATATTCCAATCTCACCCATAATTGTGTCACCAAATTCCAACTCAAAATATCCCAAATATAAAATTTAATGTGAATATGGAGTTAAGAATAAGTTGGTGGTTCATACCGATCTCCCCCGTCTCATAGAATATTTTTGAATACATTTCCGGCATCGGAGGCGGCTAAGGATTTGGTTAACCAATGACAGGATCCGAAAACTTATATACAGAGAATGTTCGTCATCAGCGAAATGAATATTTTTTTTGGGGTTTTCTCCTAATTAGGTGAGCTCTATTAATATCAAAATAATTTATGCTGGCTGTTCAAGATTATGAAAGATTAAGTAAAAAGAAGAATAATTATAATAATAAGTTATAAATTATGTTTATGAAAAGGAATATTTTTAGCGAAGATTAAGATAAAAGAATGAATAATTATAATAATAAGTTATGAATTAGGTTTATGAATCTATGTTTCTGTTTTATCTAATTTCTTTTTTATATGATGTAACTTTTTAGAGGAAGATACTAAAGTAGAAGGAAGTTGTCTATGGAGGCTGAAGAATTGGTTGGATGGCTAAAAATGTTGGAATGGATTGCCAAAAATGATGGAATGAGACTCAAAAAATTTAAGAAATCATTCAGTAGCAGTGTTTGAATCATGTTTTTGATAGTAAAAATGAATTTAGCACCATAAAAAATTTCAAAAACACTCAAAATATTGAAATTTGATAGCTATAACCTAGATTTACAAAAACCACTACTTAAAATCTTACCAAAATTTCCATAATTTTCAGGACAACAAACAATTTAGTTAGACTAGACAAATAGAATAAGAAATATAAATTAATTTAGTATTTGCAATGCAGTTGAAATTACAATTAAAAAGAACAAGAATAGGAAAGTGAAGTACCTCATAAAGATTCTGAAGGCATTGATTATCTCTGGTTTTATAGAGGGACCAGCAAAACGTAATATCGAGTGTGGAATGCTCTATCAGTTATCCACGTGGTTTTCATTTAAGAGATTGATTATCTCTGGTTTTAGAGGGACCAGCAAAATGTAATATGCAGTGTGAAATGCATATCATTTATCCACGTGTCAAAAAACCATGGGTGAAAGTGAAGGTTTTTCAGGCACTGGAAAAAGGATTTGTAAAAGCTTCTCAAAAGTCTCATTAAAGACATAACCATTATCTATAGGTGACTGCTGGCATGAAGACATTCATGCACAATAATCACCCACGTGTTCAGAAAGGTGCCATAAGTGAAGGATTTTCTTCTCGGTACTGGGAGGAAATATTCCCTGTTGAGCAACATCTTTAAAAGATGTGCCATGAAACACGGTGCTGGGAGGAAATATTCCCCGTTGAGCAACATATTTTCCCACAAGAGTTGCACTTTCTGCAAAGGTTGCACTTGCTGATCAAAATCATTTGAAGGGGAGTATGAAAAAGTTTGGCTGTTCCACATTTTTGGAGGTTCCCTTTTCTCACGAGAAGAATCACCACAAGACATATTTTGCTAGACGACTCTCTTCATTCGGCTGTCGGGCAACGTCGTCTTT